>JACXGI010003181.1:12367-65149 GCA_016801175.1 Esox masquinongy | reverse complement strand
TCATCAATTTTGGAGGGACGTCCAGTTCTTGGTAATGTCTCTGTTGTGCCATATTTTCTCCACTTGATGATGACTGTCTTCACTGTGTTCCATGGTATATCTAATGCTTTGGAAATTATTTTGTACCCTTCTCCTGACTGATATCTTTCAACAATGAGATCCCTCTGATGCTTTGGAAGCTCTCTGCAGACCATGGCTTATGCTCTGAAATGCAAGAAAATGTCAGGAAAATCCTACTAGAACAGCTGAACTTTATTTGTGATTAATCAGAGTCACTTTAAATGATGGCTGGTGTGTAACGACTTCTATTTAACATGAGTTTGAATGTGATTGGTTAATTCTGAACACAGCCACATCCCCCGTTATAAGAGGGTGTACACACTTATGCAACCAGGTTATTGTAAGGTTTTTATTTTTCATTTTTCCCCCTCGAAGATTTCAGTTTGTTTTTCAATTGAATTGTTCTCATTATAGGTCACATTAAAAGTGGAAACAGTTCTGACATGATTTATCTTTGTCTCATTCTTTTACATCACAAACACCTGGCATTTTAACAGGGGTGTGTAGACTTTTTATATCCACTGTATGTTTAGCCCTCCCTTCTGAGCACAAGTGAGCTAATAAAACACAGGTACATTTTCAATCTCTCACACATCAGTTGGAGCAAAGAAAGTACTGCCATTAAGAAGTTGAAATTGTGTACTAACGTGCTTTTGAGCCTAGATGTTTATTACCTATAGTTGTCTCCCTGTGTGTTTGTGGTGGCATCATCCTATCTGTTACCCTTAGCTCCCTGTGTGTTTGTGGTAGCATCATCCTATCTGTTACCCTTAGCTCCCTGTGTGTTGGTGGTGGCATCATCCTATCTGTTACCCTTATCTCCCTGTGTGTTTGTGGGAGCATCATCCTATCTGTTACCCATATCTCCCTGTGTGTTTGTGGTGGCATCATCCTATCTGTTACCCATAGCTCCCTGTGTGTTTGTGGGAGCATCATCCTATCTGTTACCCTAACAGTAGCTCCCTGTGTGTTTGTGGTAGCATTATTATTTCACTATGTCTGTCCCACTCTTGTGAATCCATCCTTACAAAACACACATTTCAATACATATGTAGGAATGTGCAAGCATTTTGGTAGCATACTGTGTGTAACTGTAATGTTGAGAGTAAGAGAAAGACAAGCACAGTCTTTAATAAAATGATTATAAAAATCTGTGGCTGAATACAAATTGGAAAAGGGAGACACTTCCAGCACAGAAGCAGAGCAAATGTCTCCAGAGCTGTCTCTGAACAGGCCTTCATATCCTAAACACATTCTATATATTTTCTGATGTATTTAGTAATATCTCACAAAGTCTCACAACATGTAATAATAACCATTGATTGCTCTGAACTGGCATAACTAATCATGCACCAATTTCTGAGGTGTTCCAGGAGCTTTTGGTGAAGGTAGATATTTTTATCCTCATCAGAAACGTCTTGTGATTGGTAATAACAAATTTTAAAAAATGCAAAAACCCCAGATTTTATAATATTGTATTATAGACTGTTAAAATTGACATTAATATGTTGAAAATGCATTTACATTTTACTATTGTCTACAACACACTTCTTAGTTACGTACTGTTCTGTCTTCAGCAGCAGCTCATGAGCATTGTGCCTGACGCCCAGTTTGGAACAATCAACACTCTTCCTAGAACTGGCTGCCCAGCCAAACTGAGCAATCAGGGAGAAGAGCCTTGGTCAGGTAGGTGACCAAGAACCTGATGGTCACTCTGACAGAGATGCAGAATTCCTGTGCGGAGATGGGAGAACCTTCCAGAAGGTCAACCATCTCTGCAGCACTCCACCAATCAGGCCTTTACTGTAGAGTGACCAGATGGACGCCACTCCTCAGTAAATGGCACATGACAGCCAAGTTTGCCAAAAGGCACCTAAAGGACTCTCAGACCATGAGAAACAAGATTCTCTGGTCTGATGGAACCAAGATTGAACTATTTGGCCAGAATGCCAAGCCTCATATTTGGACCCGACTTATCACCTGGCCAATAACATCCCTACGGTGAAGCATGGTGGTGGCATCATAATGCTGTAGGGTTGTTTTCAGTGGCGGGGATTGGGACACTAATAAAGATTCAGGGAAAGATGAACGAAGCGAAGGACAGACAGATCTTTGATGAAAACCTGCTTCAGAGCACTCAGGACCTCAGACCAGGGTGAGGTCCTGGCTGACATAAATCGTTGTCCTTCCAACAGGACAACGATTGATGAGGAAAAAAATCTATCAAATCAATTTTAGAAAAAGGCTGTAATGTAACAAAATGTGGAAAAAGACATGTGAAGGGGTCTGAGCACTTTCCAAATGCACTGTATATATTTTAAGTTCCACCACTCAGCACCACCCCTAACACTCAGCCAATTGGGTAAATAGATTCAGTGAATGCAAGCATGGAACAAGCCCTGGAATGAGATCAGTCGGTACTAGTAGTACATCTGTCACAATACTGATTTCCTCTGGACTTCCAAAAGCTTGTCCTGGAGCTGGTGAACCCTTAAGTGATGACATCTATTTTCTGCAGTGTGAGGTCCTGAAGGATCTTGCCTTCTACAGTACCCTGACACAAGATTCACAAAATCAACGTAACCGGGTTGTCACATGTTTGCGTGTGTAATCTATGCTTATCCTGCTTATTATTCTCACAACAGGTGCATAGTAACATGCAAAGGCTAATTTGCAAACGTAACAAGATTTCTGGTATAAGCTATAACTGTTCATTATTTAGTGGGATGTTGGATGTCTAGTACTGCACATTACATTCTCTTGTTTATAAGTTTTAAGAATCCTGGTAAAAACCTATTTTAAGAACAATAAAGAAAGTGTAGGTTTTAGGATGATGTTAAGACTCTACCCAGATAGACTCTGAGCTAGGAGTAGTCAACCAATCTGAGGTATAGCAAACTTAAGGCAGTGAGGACTTTGATTCAACTTGTTGCATATTTTGGAAATCAGTCTGAATGAGGCATTTCTAGAAGCAAACTCAGACAGAACTAGCGTACATAAATTAACAAAGACAACATTTAAATTGTTTGTTCTAATGACATCTGGACACAAAAATTCAACACTGTAGATTCAACACTGTAGAATATTAATAGACAAGTACATGTACACTAGAAATATAGAGCTACATATAATACATATGTTGTTCCATTCATCACATTCAGACTAGTTTTCAATGCTTTGATATGAGCAACATTTCTCAGATGTAATAAGATATGACATATTTACTCTCTTTTTTCCAAATTGCATGATTGATGTGAGCTGGGAGTTTGACTACCTTTACACTAAAAGCATAGCATCGGTGAATTCTCAGACATCTGTTCATGCCAAATTGTTTTGTCTGGAAACACAAGATGGATTGGGACAATGGGCTTGCCTTTGGGGAGAACAATGTGTTTGCTTGTTAGCTTTTAGATGTTTTATTTATTTAGATGCTCAAATCTGGCAGTGGCATGAACTAGATGCCTCTGGGACAAGAGACAGAAGCCAAGTGAAACTCTTCTGTGTATTCACTCCCAGTTGGTGGTGCCTTTAAAAGCACAGTGTGCGTACACACACACACACACACACACACACAAACACAGAGAAACACTCACAAAGCCCTTTTCCCCAAGTTTCCATTCTATGTATTTTAGTAGTGTTTAAGATGAGACATTTTCATCCATTTACACTTCATGTTTATTGCTTTGTATCACTGTGCATCCCACACGTTTGAACCTGCGTTGCAGTTCACACGTGACAAGGTAAATAGATTTTCTGCATTTAGCCTCCCAGTCAAAAGGCCTATAATTAGCAGATTGAATAAACTTCATGGCATTTAAGCAGCTATTCATTTAATCCACTGATGGCCCTGAATACTTCCCAAATTGCAGCCTATTCCCAACACAGTGCACTAATTTTGACAAGAGCACAATGGAAATACTAGGGAATAAGGTGCCATTAAGGACACAGTTCTGAGTGCCTAGATGCCAGGCTAGCTCTTGCTGCAGTGTGCAATAATTACATGTTTTTTTGCTGTCATAATGAAACGTTTGTTTCATTTTGTCATGACAACTAGTCAGAGAGGAGCAATAGTTATAGTTATCATTCATTTTGAGGAGGTATTTAAGTTGCAGATGCATAACAGCCATCACAACAAATGCATATGCATCAATAAGATCTCTTTGAATAGTATTGACATCTTTGCATAGAGATTAGGTCCATCAACTTGAAACAGTTCAACACACACAAACATTTGTTTTTCATTTAATGAGGGGACCTGAAAACTAACCCAGAAATCAATTTTCCCTATTCCCTAGTCCTAAACCTAACCCTTACCCTAACCCTAACCTTAAGGGGAAATCCATCACTAGACACTATTTGGGTAGTCTCTCTAGATAATTATGTGTGATTGGAGGTGTTTCTGACAAAATTAGGCACAGTAGTTGTTTTATTTTGCGCCGGGAGCGCTCAACAAACCACATCACTGGTTGAATGAGGATGCCGTTTGATCTAAAAAGGAATGAAGTCATGTTTTGGAGCAATTATTGTGACCTTGCTCAATTACACTATTTGTGGGTAGATGTTGTTGTCCTTGTCCAATAGAGCCATTGGACTTGTCTTAACAATTTCAGCCACGACATTGCAGGATAGCCAGCTTGACTAATTTTCTCTGGCTTATTAAAACATACAGCCTTACAGGAACCGTAGTTACTTGTCAAATTGTGTTCCTACTGTCAAAACGTGTTTTTTTCAGTATGGGGCAGTGCTTTTCTCAGGAACTCGCTTGCTTGTCTTTTTGAGATTGCGAAACTTTTCCAGTCTTTTGTTGCCTCTGTGTCACGGTGTAGGTGAAAAAAGCCAAAGGCAATGGCTGCTTCTGGTGATTGTAAATCCCTAGTTATGAACTTGCTAAGAATTTTGGATAATGTGGTTTCTACCAACAAAATGGATACATTCTTGTCTTCACGTCTCAGGAGGAAATTCACAATGTTGATGGCATATATGACTCAGTGTGTTAATACCATATTAATGGACATAGGTAAATAGAATAATAGTCAAATGTCCCCTTAACCTAACCTTCACATCAATAACCTAATTCCTAACGGGTAATGCCTAAATATAAAAGTAACCCCAATCCTAGAATTCTGCCTAATTGTGCCCTGAACATAACCCCTATGCTGGAAATGCAATTTTTCAGGTTTGACTGTATTTGTGGGGACTTCAGGTAAAGGTAAACCATAAACCTAACCCCTAAACCGAACTTAAAATTGTTTTTTCCCCCCTTATGGGGATATAGGAATGTACCCACAAGGTCAAATCTTTCTTGTTTTACTATCCTCACAGGGATTGTTGGTACTCAAAAGTGTAGTAGGACAGCCCCCTCACAGATAAGGCAGGGGAATAGTCATGCCATTCCCAGGCTTTATATCATGGAGCATAATACAATCTTTGGAGTAAGGCCTACGGTAGCCTTTGCGCGATTGTCCGTCAAGTTTATCTGATACATTAGAACATGTTCCAGGGATGCAGAAGCCTACGGTTTCCTGAATGGAATACGTCCACGTGTTTCTATACCTTTAGCCTCAGCACTTAGTGTCCACTGTAGAGTGGCACACATCCACATTGAATTTAGAAACAGACAACGCCCTCTTCTTGCGCTTTGTAGAGTTGCAGCCAGACAAACAGTGTATCATTCCAACGCGCTTTCTGAAACTCTGTTTTCATGTCGCTGTGGCTGCTTCTATGTAGACGCAGCCAATCTCTTTCTAATGACGCCAGCGAGGTTGGGCTCTGAAGGGTTTGATCATAATATATAACACACCCACCCAGTAAGAGCGCTAGACTAGTTCGACTGAGAAGTATAACATCCACGAACAAGTAAAAGCGAAAACATCTGCACCTGCCAAGCGGTGCAGCCCACTCTTTGCTGTACCTTGGACGGGAAGACGGTGACGGGAGATTTTGATTTTGTTTCCAGGATCTGGGATTTTATCCTGTCATTGATAGCTAACCTACTGTTAAAATCTCGTTGTGATTTCAGTTTTTCGTTTATGTTTTTCGTTGATGTTTTTTAAAGCACTATGTATGCATGCTGATTTTTCCAAATCATTTCCTTGTCTACATTTTGTATTTTCTGAATTTGAATAGTCTTTTGTCTCAGACTAACAAGACGATCTGACAGCATTGACACGTTTTCTTCCTGAGTTCTGTATGCTCCGGTGACGGAACGGTGCTTTCAAGACCAAAACAATCTTTAAAATTCCCCGATATTACGATTAGATAGGCTATTGTTTTTGTGGTATGTTTAACAACGAGTTGAGTGCAGAATAGCGACTCGCTCTAAGGTGCCTGCTCTCCGCAATGAATCGGCATGTCCACTTGACTGAATATGGAGAATTCAGTATTTTCTAAAAGACTAGCACTCTGCGTAAACATGGAGTTTCTGACATAACACGGATTATGTTGGGAATAACCACAGAAAATCTCCAAATGATCTACACTGCGTTTTTCCTACATATTTTACATTGCCTATCATCAATGTCGGTGTTATTTTACAGTTTTTTTGGTTTGCTGATTTAACTACTGAAAGTGTATTCTGTAATCCTATATATCAAGATGATATTGTTTCGTAAATTTCGAGTTTTGATACTCATGGTATTTTTGGTCGCATGTACCATGCATATTATGATAGACTTGCTCCCGAAACTGGAGAAGCGAGCCGCAGGACCGGACACCGGCAACGGTGGCTGCCAGTGCGGTCATATACCTAGCGAAGAGGTCGGAAGCTGGGGGAAGCAGCGCATTAGGTCCGCGGCGGAACCGGGTTGGCCTGACAAACACACACTGAGAATCCTGCAAGATTTTAGCAACGAGCCAAACTCAAACCTCACGTCTCATTCCCTGGAAAAAATCACTGCGGTTGGAGAGAGATTGGAGGCTTTCAAACGTATGAAACAGTTCACCGGGGCAGCGGATAACCAGAAGACGCTCATCGGAGATGCAAGCGGGGGTAAGACGGTCTCTGTGCCCGTTGTCTCCCGGCTCGCAGCTCTGTTTGAGCATCCTTTATACAAGACTGACCTGCCGACCATCACGGACGATGACACCTTGTTCAACGTCAATACTGACATCAGGTTCTATCCGAAAGCAGCGGGAAATCAAGAATGGTAAGCTAGGATTGTAAGAATACAGGAAGTCAAGGTGAAAGATTGAAAAGTGCATTCGTTGATTATTGTAGGCTACTCAAATAAGTTATTTAAATGTAACTAATTTCTGACTATAAGCTTATACCAGCCTCCAGGTCCGAATCCGAATCAGTATTAGTCTACCTTTTTCTTCGCTGTGTGCATTTACATATTTTGAGGTTTGTGCTTTGTGAGATGTTGTCGTAGTTAGACAACATATACGCACAGAAAACAGATAAGTAAATATACGTTAAGTTGGCATACTTGTATATACGATAAGTGGTAAATAGAAATGCTGGTGCACTTGTCCAGCTAATTTAACTGAAAATCAGTAATTTTACTTGCTCTTCTGGACACTGTTTCACATAAATAGGCTGATCTACATGTATAGAGTACATATACATGACCTCCCTATGCTTCAATGTTGCATCGCGCCAAGCTGTTCTCAAGCTTACAGTATCCTTTCTCTATCCTCTCCTATTTCTTCCATCTATCTTCATTTCTCCTAACACTCCATTCTCTTTAGCTATCCATCTATCTATTAAACTCTTCTTCCCGTCCTCTTTTTCTAAATAGTCCACTCATCCAACCACTCTCAAATAATGTCCACTCATTATCGGAAACTGTGATTGTTTACCATCAATAGAAAGGCAAAAATCTGATTTTTCTATGTGGAATTCTACATTAATTTTCAATGCTTTGTTTAGACACATTACGAAGAATAGACAGAGTAGGAGTAAAAGGAAGATTGGTGGAACCCATTGGGTCAGGGCAGTGGTACATTTCCTATAAATGTAATTGCAATTGTATACACCCAACCAAACAGGTATATTGAAATAGAAGAACATTCATAAAAAAAAGTCAGACAAAATTATGTTCAATGATGATACAACCCTCTCGGAAGTTACTAACAATCTATACCGCTGATAGATTATTTGCCATGGTTCAATGTTATATCTAAAACTATTATAGTGGTCCCTTTTAGCTCAGTTAGTAGAGCATGACACTGTCAATGTTAAGGTTGTGGGTTTGACTACCACGGCCCAGGACAAAATAAGTAGGAACATTTTTTAAATTAGGATTGTAATTTTCTCTGGATAAGAGATTCTGCAAACTTACAGAATAATGAATATATATTAGTTCATGGTCTTTGATATTTCTCTATTATCTTTATTATTCTATAAAGATTCTGTTTATGTTCAGTCATGTGTGAACAACATATTGATTTATTTTAATGGTGAGCGACTCTTATATATCTTTTTTGATGGAGTGATTGCCATTTTATGGAGGTGACATTGATTACATGGCTTGAGATTGCTTAGAAATAAATTGTCTAACTTCACTATTTGACACCTAAATAAAACATCAGTAAGCTTCCTTGATATTGCATGTAGGAATCTACTCTACATTTCTGTGTCATATTTGATTGGATTAGTAATATCCAATGCAACTGCTTTAGGAAAATCAACGGCATAATTCTGTTACTTTTTTGTCTTCTCCATCCTAAACATACAGTTTCCCTCCATTGATAAAATAAAAAATACAACCAAGCCAAGAGAGCACCCTATAAACCCCATCAGCCTACAAACATAATGTAAAGTTCATTAACAGACTGAGTAGTACTCATCTCCGTTACCAAGGAGTCGTACAAGGACTGTCTCCTCTAACACATCCTTTTCTTCTGTTCATTACCCATAGGCACAATGAAGCCAATGCGGAAGATGATGAGTACCCACCCACAGGGGACGTGACGGTCGACTCATACCCCAACTGGCTTCGCTTCCATATTGGTATCAACCGCTATGAGCTCTACTCCAGACACAACACTGTCCTGGACGCCCTGCTCAAGGACCTGGTCACCCAGAGGATAACCAGTGTGGGTGAGTCGGAGGAAAATACTGCAATACCCAGATTTATTTTATTGTATGTACAGTGTCTTTGGAACATATTCAGACCCCTTTCAATTTCTCTGCGACTTTTGGTGCTATAGACTTAATTTATGATTAATTACTGTAATGCTTTCAATCTTCACACAATGTGCCATAATGTCAAAGTGAAAACAAGTTTTAAAAATGTGTGCCAATTTACTGAAAATGAAGAACTGATATATTTAATGTACATAAGTATTCAGACCCTTTATTGAGTACTTTGTGGAAACGGCTTAGCAGCTTCAAGTCTTCTTGGGTATTCCTCTACCAGCTTTGCACACCTGGATTTGGGCAGTTTCTTCCAATCTTCTTTGTACATCCTCTCAAGCTTGCTCAGATGAGGAACGAGTCAGTGAACTGCAATCTTCAGGTGTCTTCACAGATGTTCCATGGGGTGCAAGTCCAGGCTTTGGCTGGGCCACTCCAAGGCACTCCAGTGTTGTCTTTGCTGTGTGCTCGGTATTGTGGTTACTGTAGATTGATGGCAAAAAATATATCCTTGTAATCAACTCTAAATTAAGTCTACAACAAAAAATCTGGAGAAAGTGAATATGTATGTCATGTATGTATGTACAATTACATGTATCCAAATCTACAATTAGACACCCCCATGCCAATAGTGTATTTGGAAGTGTTGCTCTCAATCCTTTATTGAGAGCACCTAACCAAGCTTCTGAAGTTTGCTAAAAATGATTGGCTCTTAAATTGAAACAGGGTCATATGGTTAGATGGAATAAAGATTGAGCTCTGCGGCCAAGCACACCAACGTGGGTTTGGTATTGAAAGAAGGAAGCATATTCCAAAAAAACACTGTAAAGAACCTACTGTAGAAGTTGGTAATGGATCTTTAATTTAATTAAACAGTTTTTCTTTGACGGGCCCTGAGAATCTTTTTCAGCGACATCATTACTCTACCAAGTACCAGGATGTTTGCCATGAGGCTGTAACTTGGCCAAAAGTAGATCCAGCAATGACACCAAACACACTTTGAAAACATAAAAGAAATGGTTAATTGGCCACAGGTCAGTCTTCAGACTCAAGCAATAGGAAAAGATGCTGTATTAACTAATTGTCTAAAATCCCTTCTACTGTGTTTTCCAATCTCATAAAAGATATGTGATTTCCTTGAAATATATTTAATTTTTGAAAAATTCAATACAACTCATTATGTGTTGTTTATTTTATATAGCCTTTTTTGTTTGTTGTTATCAAGTTGGTTGTGAACATTTCTTTAGGTGAGAAACCATGAATTAGCAAAAACGATCGATGTTCATGCAAAACAAATGTATTGAAATTTGAACAAAAATGCACTTGCAAAAAAGCATTCTGGGAAATATGGCTGAGGTCCCTCCCATATCTGTGGATAACTCCATTGGTAGTAGAGTAAAATGAACCACTAAAAGATGTATACTGTGATTTCAATTATCCTTGATTTACTGAGCAGTTTGACTATGGAAAATATAAAACATAATGTCACCAGATTGCTTTGGTGACATTATGTGGCTGTCACAGGCCAAATGGGTCACCTTTTTGAGTGCTGTTCCCAAAAGAGATCTACTGCTGCAATTAAAAATTGCCTGGCTTCCTCGCTGAAGAGCCTGAGGTCTGCCATATCATGAGCCCTTGTATGTGTGGGTGGATGTGTGTTGATGCGTTCATGAGTGTCTGTGTGTTTGTATGTCTGTATGTGTGTGTAGGTGCCTGTGTGTAGGTGTTTTTTGTGTACTTGTTTTAGTGCAAGTGTGCAGGTGTGCAAGTTTTTCTCTGGGATGCATGTATTTGCAGAGTCGTGGTGACAGTGTCAAGTTGACCACCCACCATCTTATGCTGAGATCACACGTGCAACATTGTGCTTGTTTCCTAGTCTGCCCTGCTCGTAGATTGTGAATGCTTGGCTGGTATCCAGTCATTCACAGCTTGAGAGATTTAGTCATTCTTCCCGTGTCTGTAGCTAGCTACCTAGTTTAAAAATCAAAAGAATTGCCATAACATTTGATTAACACTTGATTTCACCCACATTGTTATCAATATTCAGTTTAGTTAGCTGATGCTCTGCAGAGAGAGGCACAAAGGTGCTGGGAAGATCTGCTGCATCAAAAACCTTTGACCCATTCCATCCCTTCTTCAGTCTGGAGTTACATTTGTGTCAGGTCAGCAGTAGTCTTGCAAGGCTATACCTCCAAATCTTGCCATCCCTTATTTGAAGTCTGGAAATAACAGTTTGAACCTATCACTAAGATTTTTATTGGATGTTCACTTCCTCCCTGCACATGCACGTTTTTTGTTTGAATGCGTGATGCCAGTTGTGTTTGCTTATTGCTGTTTTTCAAACTGATATAAAATACTTAGCAGAGTTGCTCCATATGCTAGCATAAAACATTGCAGAAAATGGATGGAGACATTGAATTCTGTTTTTGGACAGTTATGCTCTATTCACTAAATTGAGTCAATGAAGCCGCTACAACTCCTCTGCTTAAACACTGTATGGACAAAAACAAAGAAATGGCCACACTACATACAGCCGTGGCTGTTGTGGGGAGATGGTAACTAGAACTGTCGTCAGTGCTTTCAGAGGACCGCTTGTTCATGACCCGCATAGGGCAATTGGACAATGGAGGAAGCAATACTAGTACTCGCAAACCTTTTGGTTGGCTCTGCACCCAAGCTAGGCATTTTGTGAGGTGTTAGTGATAAATAGGGTTCTAACCTCAGGTTGGACTACAGAGATAGCCCAACAACCATATAGACTACAAACCGCAAACCATTCAACTGCATGCACCTTGTTGGATGATTCCAAATATAAGGCTGTAGGTATTATTAAGTTATTATTCAATTTAAGCATTTAAGATACATCACGATCCTTATAAATCAGTGCTGGGGGAGGCTACTTTGAAAAGATAGTTTAAAAAGCTGCCAATTACTTCAAACCAAACTAAAGCTACTCCAGTTTAATTAACTAAAGTTACTTTGAAGAAGTAGTTCACTACATTTAGTTCACTGCGGCGCCCCTGAGACTGGTCAAATTAATCGAGCTAGCTAACTAGCATTTTGATCCCCTGCCCCTATAAGGTCTGTGCACAGCCCAGCATGCTTCGGCGTATGCATGTGCATGGTTTCTGTGCACGCACGTTTTTGTACAGTATATGGGTTGTAACAGGGAGAGACACAGGGAACTGACACGTAAAAAATGCTCGTAGAGGGTGTTTTATTAACAAAAATAGAGGAGGATGTGGGGAAAAACTCACAGTGAAAAGGTAACTCACTGGGGCTGGCTGAGGCAGCATCTTCTGGGGCAGTGTTGGAGGTATGGGTGGGGACTGGCTGCCTTTCTCTCTCCTAAGCTTCCGCGTCGCTTGGGCAGTGCTCCATGCAGGGCGGCTGTGAGTTGCATCCCTTTCTTCTGGCCTTTTGCAGCTTATATTTCTGATCCTTGGCCACTGGCATCTTCAATAATTTATGATATTAAAAAAAAAAGAAAAGTGAATTAGACTGGCACGCTCATTATTCCGTTTTCTCATTTTCTCACTAGAACTGTGAGTAAACTGTGTAGAATTTTAGCAACCATGAAATAACTGAGTGATTTCACTTGTCCTTGTCTGCCATTGCTCGTTTAAGGAGACATTATTGCGTGTCTTAGTGATGTGGATGGAAGAGAGGGAGAGTGCCGCTTTTCCATTTGACAACTGAAGTCAGTGTGCCTCCTGCTGACCAATAAAAATTCAGCATTTTCTGATGTGTTTTTTGTAGACACCCAAAATCATTTCTGGTGAGTCAGGGTTTTGAAACCCTATCTTTCTTCTGGGTTAGGGTTAGGTATCAGGTCCCCACAAAAAACAAATGTGTGTGTGTGTGGGAGTGAGTGAGAGAATGTGTGTCTGAATTTACCTCCACATAGAGAACAGCTTTGTCTATTCAGCCTGGATCAAAAAGAAAGAACACAGGGGACAGATATCGAACAAAGTTTCCACTTCAGCATTTTTCTTGCTGATAATGTTTTGTGGGGCTTGTCTCTCTGTAGAGCAGCTATGGCCTTTTGCTCAGTGTGAAGAGCATCTCATAAATCACAGCAGCCCAGGTGTGTCTGTACAAGTGTGTTTGTGTGGAGGCGAGTGTGTGTGTGTGTGTGTGTATATGCACATATGTGTGTGAGAGAGAGAGTGAGAGAGAAAGAGAGAGATTTTTTTTCTTATTCATTGTCATTCATGAATTCATGGGGCTCAGGTGGAGAGCATAATGTAGATGCCATAACTTTTATAGAATGCAGAATATGGAAACCTATTGGTGGGCCTGAAGCACACTGTAGGCTACTGTAATCTATCACTGGTATCAATGCACCTCCAATCAATCACGTTGGAATTTCTACATCAGGGATTACCTTTTGGAGTTGGTCGATTAGATCGATCCTACCCCAATCAGTGGGTTGGGGGGGGATATTAAAAAAAGTATAAAAAATATATGCACTCATTACTTAGTCACTTAGAAAAATAGCATAAGAGCTTCTGCTAAATAATGACTAAATGTTCCAACATTTTTTCATTTCAACAGACATGCATCCACTAGTAGCCTGACTGACATAATGTAACAGCCAACCTGGAGTGTTATCCATTCATGGGCTATTTATTTTTCAAACTCTGAATAGAATAAATCTTACTATATTACCTCGCATTGCGGCAAGCATACACTCCAGAAGTGCATTTTGGTTTTTTTGGACATGTCATTAAACACTGTAGCCTGTCTAAGTGCTGTTTTTCATTTTACTGTCCAAGGATGGCATAAAATCAAAGTGTTTCCTGGACACTACTGGGTTCTGAGATTGTTCAGCCAAACACTCAACAGAATTTAACACATTCAATTAGCTTTGATAAGATGTGCTGATTTGTGTCAACTTCCGGGTGGTGTTTATATATACTAACATGTTAGCCTTCATCTAGCTGTGTTGCTCCGTTCGTTCTGTCAGTCACCATGTTGACTGACAGATGTACAATAGTTGTGTTAGAAGTCAGTTTCAACTTGCTCCTTACTTTCATCTGTTGGGTGCCTGATATAGCGACACTGATGTTAATTTCAGCATCCAGAAGGGGCCCATTAGCATTGTCCTGTAAAAGTAATGTGAAGAAATACCATAATCTCTTTGGTGCAACTGCTTTTGCTGGTATCCTGATAAAATCTTAAATGAAACATTGTTTCTCAACAAGTTCAAAACACCTGAATGTGTCTCACTGGTACTGGATGGGAACTCAGCTTCACAGTGGAAAGTTGTTGGGCCTAAAATTAAAAGAAAGATTGTGAATGCTGAACAGTCTGAATGGCATTTCATTCTACTACTGTACTGCAACCCAGCTTAACAATGTATCTCTGCCTAGTTAACTCCCTTTCAGCTTCCTTTGCTCTGACACACTGAAAAGATGGCTAGAATGCTTTCACTGGCTAAAATAGTCACTTAGACTTAATGGAGTTTGTCCTCTAATATAGTCAAGAAATGGTAAGAAAAAGTGAGACCCAGCAAGTGCAGAATGGAGAGACCAAGCACTGAGAATGAGAAAGAGAGGGAGATAGAGAGAAAGATAGAAAGCAAGCAAAAAAAAGATGTAGGAAAAGAGTGAAAGGGAGGCAGGGAGTAAGAGAGATGGAGAGACTGAGCTAGATATATAGCTAAAGACAGGAGGAAGAGGTTGCAAGCAGGGAGACGACAGTGGATCCACTCTCCACTCTGACTACAGGGCTTGTTTGGATTGGGATTAGGTAGAGCTGCAATGTGGTGTAATATGCTCACGTTAATGCGTTGTAATAGATGGCCAAATCCCCTGAAAGCCCATCCATTATGACAGAAACACAAGCCATTTAGACAGTCCTCTCAGGCCTTTTGTTTGACAGATAATCAGTAAGAGTTTGTGAGCATGTCCGATTTAGCTTGGCCCAATACTTCCGTGTGAAACAGAGTGACAGAGCGGTTGCCAGATCTTTTGGGTTTTTCTTTCTTTTTTGTGATGTCCAATTGACTATTATGGCCTTGCATCATTGCAAGGTCAAGAGTGTGTCCTCTGATTCACATCTCGCCAAGCCATTCAGCTTCTTATCACACTGCTCACTCAACCAGGAAGTATTTGCTGGTACATACGTGCTTCGAAGAGAGTGCAGGTCCAAATCTTACAGGGTTTTGTAATATTCTCTTTACAAAGAATTTAAGGAGGTCGGTATATGGATTTACCTAAACTGTAGTTGCAAATGTTTACTGGATTATACAGATCTCTTCAGATTTCTTCGTATTTCGCTTAAAAATGATCACTGTAAAAGAACTGAAGCAAATCATTTTGTAGGAACTCTTATGAATACCACTATTACTCAAAGTGCCTTTACAATGCTTTAAAACATATTCAAAGCATAATAAATAGGGGTATTTATAGAGAGTGTTACCAATTGCTTCCATTAGGTATGCATAATTATTTTTAAAAAACATGCTTATGAGTGCTTTGGATTTGTGTGTGTGTCTGTGAGTGTGTACTGGCGTGTGTGATCACGTGTGTGAGCACGTGTGTGTGTAATTATGCTTTTATATGCGTGTAATGTCTGCGTGCAGCGTGTAAAAAAAATAACAAAATACAAATCACAATTACAATTTGCACAACAGACCAAAATATAAAAAAGAAAATACATTTTGCAAAGGATTACCTCTTAATTTTGTAATTCCAACACCCAGTATACATTTTCAAGTACCCCCTTATCCTAAACATTATTAACATCAGTAATGGTATCAACCTTTTTATTTTTACTTATTTTGACTGTGGTTGTCTGCTTTTATTGATTACACCTAGTTCCTATGTACTCTAAATTACTGTAAATATAAAAATAAAAATGTGCAATTCATTCTGAGTATGTCTATTCAAATGGCTCAAACCTTGAATACAAGACCACAATTCTCTCAGGACTATTGAAAACAATTTTTGAAAATATACTATAAATTTAAAGAATATGTAAAATATTAAGTACTGCATCTTATTACAAAATATTGTCGGCCAGGCAACTGAAATGACCAATCTGTTTGAAAACGTATTTCAAATACTGCTTGTCTTTGCATGACTGTGCATGTGCATGTCTCTGTATCTGCGTCATCGTAACCAGGATGGTACTGTATATTAACTTCTTTGTCTTTTCCTTTTCCAGCCATGAAGTCAGGAGGAACTCAGCTCAAGCTCATTATGACCTTCCAGAACTACGGACAGGCTCTGTTCAAGCCCATGAAGTGAGTATAAACCATTTGTATGAAATGTAAAAGGCTCAAGGCCGGGCTATCTGAAGTCACCTCATATTGAAGAAGGTAAATACAGCCAAAGCCCTTGTTCCATTTGCAACATTCATGTTATCATAATACATCACTTTGCTTATTGATCTCTAAAAAAGTCCACTTCAATCTTTTCAAACCAAAAGACTATATCATACTCCCTGATCTCAATGTGATTAGATGATACTTCCTGATGTGAGAGACGGAGGGTCCCATAAAATCAGATTGATTTTTGGGCCAATTCCGTTTTTAATATCACACCTCCATGGAAACACACTAGGCAGTAATGGTGCACAGGTCAGTTGTTTTTTCACCCACACAGGCCCATAATTCCAAATTATCCATCTGCAACTGCCAGACTATATGGATGAAGTGAAATTCTTAAGCCCACACCTGACCCTAAATCTGGAAATATAGAAAATGCTGCTTGTTTAGATTAAGCACTTCAAACTGTTTGAATGACAGTGGCATGACCTGGGAGCTGAAATGTAGTTTACTTTGAGAGGCAAACTATGGCCCAGTTCTCTAGTCCTCATGGATTATAACAAAACATGTGTGAGACCTAGACCCTTAATCTAACCAATATTTTATGACCCAAAACCCACTCGCACCGTGGATGTAAGTATAGGGACTGCAGGTTATGTGAGTCAATGATTGCATCACTGCAGGGCAGGTAGACCTGTCGGAGCGAGCTCTTGGTTTCTGGCAGGGCACTCCTGTGCCTGCAGTGCGTCAACATGAACTTAAACATAACCTCTGCTGTTACGTAGATTCAGTGGAAGGGCGCTTCGACATTTTTCACGACAGTAACCTTATGCGGTGAGTGACAAGTTCCACACTGCCACGCAACCACTGAAGAAATAAGCAACTACACATACTGCACGCAGAGATCGATGTTCTTCTGAATTCGCACTACTTTTAGAGTAGGCAAAATGAGCTGGTAGTTATTATTAATATTACGGAACAATATTGGAGGTACATTTGCATCTAAAAAATATTTGACAGCATTTTTTTATTGGTTTTTCATTTTGTTTGAATTCATAGTGATGTTTGGATTCCGTGATCCCGTCTGCGTTCTCCTCAGCAAGGAAATTATAGGATCCCGGAGACGATATAATACTCCATTATGTAAGAGAGAAATATATTTTACACCCTGACGTGAGAGAGCCTGTATGATTGTCCCTGATGTGAGAGACAATATGAAACTCTGTGATGTTTCTTTTTTATGTGATCTTTCCTAGTGGAACCATCTGTTTTTTATTAATTAATGAATCAACAGGTCTACGTGTTAATTAAAAAGAGAACTTGTTTCTTGAACAAAAAATCTTAAACTCTAATGTAGTAACACAAAAACGAAAAGCAATGCATCTGCAGTTGCGTGATGCTGATAAACAAGCTCTTTTCTTCTGTGGTTGTCATCTCTGATTGATCAGAGCTTACACTGATGTTGGTAGAAATTAGTATGGTTCGCTGATGTACTTTATGGTTCCCTGGGCCCCACACAAGATCTCTTACAAAAACAACTGAGGACGCAAAACATGACTGTACTGGACAGACTGAGATTATGTGCTAAAACTGGGAGTAGTGCCTCATCAAGCACAGGTCAATTTTAACAAGGAGAGTTACTTATTTGGCTGTCTTCTTGTATCATTAAGCAATTACAAACAACAAAGACTTGAGCTGGCTCTGGACTAGCTTTGAGATGGATTTAGCCTAGCTTTTGATTAGTGTTTGGCTAGATTTTAACTATGAGTTTTGCTTGCTGTTAGCTTTGCCTGATTGGCTCCTGCAGTAAAAATATCCCAAATAATGATTTTCTATCATTATTTGAAACCATCTGATAGTATTCTTATTTCCTGTGAAAATCCTCAAGGGAAGTCTAGTAGTGATCTTATATAACTGATTGCTATGAAAAGCCCAATATAAATCCTATTCGACTGGTCCATATATACATCTTATGAGTACAATCATGATAAAAATCCTAAAGCATTTTTTAAAGTCGGGTGAATTGGCACTCTGTTATCGGACAGTCCGCCTACTGATTCAACTCTGGATGTTTCTTGCGTGTGAAAAAGTGATGTTGTTGTGGTAATGCTTTGCAATACAAATTGAATGAAACCCCTAGTAATGTGCAGTAAATTCAGCAGCTGTGTAGGCACTTAAAGCCAGACTGGCTCACAAATAAACATACATAAAGGCCAAGTTCACCATACAACAAAAAGCTCCACCAAACACACTGAAATTGACTATTTACCATTGTTAAGAAAATTTATAAGATCAGAGTTCTAGCTAGACTAAATTGTACCCAGGGTGCTGTAAGATCAGAGTGCTAGCTAAACTAAGTTGTACCCAGGGTGCTGTAAGATCAGAGTGCTAGCTAGACTAAGTTGTACCCAGGGTGCTGTAAGGTCAGAGTGCTAGCTAAACTAAGTTGTACCCAGGGTGCTGTAAGGTCAGAGTGCTAGCTAGACTAAGTTGTACCCAGGGTGCTGTAAGGTCAGAGTGCTAGCTAGACTAAGTTGTACCCAGGGTGCTGTAAGATCAGAGTGCTAGCTAAACTAAGTTGTACCCAGGGTGCTGTAAGGCATGAGTGCTAGCTAAACTAAGTTGTACCCAGGGTACTGTAAGATCAGAGTGCTAGGTTGACTAAGTTGTACCCAGGGTACTGTAAGATCAGAGTGCTAGCTTGACTAAGTTGTACCCAGGGTGCTGTAAGATCAGAGTGCTAGTTGGATACTGAACTGTATTGGTCCTGAGTTCTCACTCACTTCTCCCAGTGTAGATTTGGATGCTCACCTGGCATCAAAGCAACTTTGAAGTTGTGTTTTTTTAAACTCAATGCAAATGTGTCTCCAGGCGTAGGGTAGGAGCGATGTAGGTAACTCTAGAACTCTGACACCTTGCCAAACTTCTCACAGATACATTTGTGGGCTTCTTTGAAACTTTAAGAGAGCTAAAATATTTGTGTGTATGGATTTAGATTTTGTGGCAGGGGTCGGAAACTTCAGGAACATGCAACTCAGTGCTTAGGGTATGTGGAGTGGTGTTCATAAAACCTACTGACTTGAATCAAATCGATTTCATCACTGAGACCTTGGATGGTCTAGAACTTGGACGACTAATTGGAGGAATCTGATTATGTTCACATTGCTGAGGCCTCAATAACGCAATTTTGATGAGTCATGCAGTGGCATGACTGTGGAGCAGATAAGCAAGGGGGGAATTCCCAATCATAACCGTGGCTGGAGGAATCAGCAGGGAATCCAACTATGCCTGAAGGGTGGTTTGGTTAAGGTCTTCACTATCCCATATGTCCCATTGCGAAGAGAAATGGACGGAGTGCATGTAGGAGATGATGGGAAATCCGGATGAGAAAATATTTGAATCTTGGACGGACAGTTGCCGCTGCCAAGGACCTGTACTCCAGCAAGAAAAGAGGAAGTGGGCGAGGATACGGAAGGGCTGGCGGGTTCATTAAAGGGGTTCAGAGGGAGAGTATGTAAACTAATGGACAGAGGGATGGGACCGAACAGCGATTACGGCATAGAAAGGAGCAGTTCAGTAGTTGGCACTGTCAGCCATGGAGGGGGTCCAGGCTTTGTATCTGTGTAGCTGCACCATGCCAGGGCCCATCCACCAGGGTGCCGCTCTGCCACGCTGACTCCCTGTTCTGCCTTTAGCCTGGCATCCATCATGGCCAGTGGATACCTAACCTGTGCCAACCAAAGCTGGCACTGCAGATTTTAGGCATGGTATACAGGCGCTGTAATGTCGATGTCAAGTTAATTGGATTTGTCAGCTGGGAGGAATGTGGAAAAACATTCGCCCACAGAAATGCAATGACAAAATGCTAATAATGTACTTCTTTCATTTGTGACAATAGTCACTTGGTGCTAAATCAAAATGGTTGACGCACTGAATGATGAATAAACAGCTGGGGAAATGCTTTGATTTATTTGTTACGGAAGGCAGAGAAGTCTTCATTTTACCTTCAGACTAGTCTCTCTGTGCACATAGGTGTGTTACACACACACACACACACACACTCACACACTCACACATGAGCCATGTATATATACAGTATTTGTAGGACATTTGTAGTGTGTGTTCGTCCCTTCTTGACTTACTGTGTCCTTGTATGTATGAGCTGTCCGAGCCTCAGGGAGTCTACAGTAGGTGTGACCTCACATATCTCGTTTACATGAAATCAATGAGAGATGACAAGCTTCGTCTCTTAGCCTTCAAAGGACCTCATCACAGTGTTTTGCCATGTTGGCCTCTTTAATGCCTGCACTAGAGAAGGCTGCTGTGTTTTCATCAACCCAGCCTGTTTCTAAATATCCTCCCTATCTCCTTCTTTCTGTCTCTCAATCTTTCTCCCTGTGCTTTGCCTGATGTCAATCAGGGTCTGACTTTGCCCATGGAGCTAAAAATTTCAAATGCCTCACTTCCTTTCAGATAGGAAAGACTGAAGAATGGAATATAACAATGTAATGGAGAATGAGAGATGGAATCAAATTTTATTATCCATCCATCACCCTTGCAGTCTCTGTCCACGGACAGATTAATCTGTATTCATATGGACTGATAGCATGAGATTGATTATATCAGGTTTGTAACTGTCAGTATTGATCTCTGCACATTTTACTGGTATCAGTCCTATTCAATGTTCATTTTGGTAGTTTGTTCTGGCTTGAATATTAGTATGTTACATTCCAGAACAACTTACATACATGATTGATTTCATCCATTTTGGACTTATAGTACTTATAAACCTGTCTTTTTATTGGGGAGAGAGGATGATTACGTGCCCATGATGAAATTAGAACCAGATTGGAAATGTTGCTAGGACACTGGGTTAACATGATTACTCTTAAAGATGAATTTCACCATAGCTCACCTACTTAATGTACTAATTACTCTTTTTAGGAATGATACATTGTGTGATAAAAATACAGCTTATCCTCAATGGAATCTAGAAAGAACAAATTCAAATGTTTCTTTAAAAAAATTTTTAGCAAACGCAAAAAAAATGCTCTTGGTCTTTCGTTTGCCTGATGCCAGGACCAAATGCCCCATATGAAACTACAACAGGTGATGTGATTGAGCAGCACATTCTGGATATTAAGGGCCGGTTATCCCGCTTATACAGTACCATATGAATAAACAATAAAATTAACACACACTTAAACTGCAACTTCAAACATGTATGGTTCAATATCACCATGCAAGTTTGCTTTAAGTTAGTTATCTATCTGCTAGCTAACTAACCTAAAGGAACAACAAAGACATTTTAATATTTGCCACGATAGGGTTATGGCCAGGACTGGCGAGAGCAGGAAGCACTGCCCTAGTCTTTCAGATTATGGAAAATGTTGACACCTTGTACATTTATCAGTATATCTGCGGATAGGAACGTCGCATAAAGACTTCAAATGGCTCTATCAAACAAGGACAACCACTACTACACACAAATTAATTGTAGTGTGATCGGTATAACATGCAGGTTTTTCGAAATTAAACAAAACATGACCACATTTATTTTTTCAGATCTCTCTTGCCCTTCAGTACATATGAAGGCATGCTAGAGTGTGTTGTTGAGCACGCAAAATAGCCTCATCCTGCGCACCTTTGGGCAAATTATTTATGAAAGAAATCTCACTGACCTAGAATTCTCTCAAACATCATACAAACCACCAAATGGTCCCCCAGGGTGAAATGCCCCTTAAAGATAAGTGCCATGGGATTTGTAGAGACTGCAGACAGTAAGGGCATCTGTTGTCTACGTACTATCTGAAGGAAAGCACTCTACCCTTTTGTTTGCCCATGGACTTGGGGTTTCTTCCTTAGAACGGGGGGAAGAGTGCCTGCTACTGGCCCTCCAACACCACTTCCATCCTGCTTAGCTTCAGAGACAAGCCAGCAGTGGGACACACACCCAAACTCTCACTCTTTCCTAACTTTTCTTGCTCTCTCTTTCATAACGGAAATTATTTAATTGCTTTTTGTTACCCACATAAAATATATAACAGTTTACTTTTACTTATTTACTATTACAATTACTACATTTAAAATTCAATAGAATTCTGTAGTAGACTGTAGTATGCTGTAGAATTCTATACTACACTGCAGCATCGCTTAATCATGTAGGACTTACTATATAAATGTATGTAAAATACTGTACACTGTGGGTGGAAATGCATAAGGTGTTCGGTTATGTCGTAGTTTAGGGCTGGGGTAAGCAACCCTAATCCTCTGGGGTATTCCTGAACGATGGTTAAACATATTCAGGATTTCCTGAACCTAGGGTCTATATAAAGCACTGGTGTGTTGTCACTTCTAATGTACATAACTCCCTTTGTGTTGATGACAGACACTTCCCGTTTCTACAGTGACCGTCACACTGTAAAGAATCTGCTGATATAAGGTACTGTTTTTGGGCATTGCATTAAAGGGGGGATTGAAACAGCAATTGAATCACAGTGTTGCATCAGAGTGAAATGTTCCAGTAAGACAATCAAACAGAATAGTTTGTAAAGCTCCAATTGTGTGAGCTTGAAACAAGTGTGACTCTGCAGATAAAAGCAGGGAGCCTGGACTACAAGGCATAGTTAGTTGGCTGGCATATTGGTTTTTGACTGGGTGCTAAACTGGCCTGCCTGCAGTACAGACCTGTCACACATTGAAAACATTTGGTGCATTATGAAACAAGAAATACGACAAAGGAGACCCTGAACTGTTTTGAACAGCTGAAATCCTATATCAAGCAAGAATGGGAATACATTTCAATTTCTCAACTACAGCAATTGGTGTAGTCAGTGATGCAACACAGGGGTAAACATGCCCTTTCCCAACTTTTTTTAAATGTGTTGATGGCATCAAAATCATAATGGGCATGTATTTTTCCAAAAACAATAACATTTCACAGTTTTAACATTTGATATGTTGTCTTTGTACTATTTTCTATTAAATAGAGGCATAAATGGATTGCACATCATTGCATTCTGTTTTTATTTGCATTTTACGCAGCATTCCAACTTTTTTAGAAACAAGGTTGTAAATCAAACAGGCTAGTGCCTTACTGTAAATATTTATTTAGGGATATTAATTTTAAATGATTGGCTACTTCACTGCAATTAAGTGAAAGTTTATGGACAGCTTGATGATCACTGAATGCAAAACGTACATTGAAAAACAATTCTGGCTCTAATGTCTAATGTCTATAGTTTTTTGTTTTTTTAAAGAAAGTGCAATTGCCTATGATGATGGACAAGAATCTGAAAAGCCCTATCTTTATTCACAAAGCTAAGATCAAGTTCATCTAGAAGGTAGCAGGTTTGCTTCTGAGCATTTTTTGCTATGGTTCTGATCAGGCTAAACAAACTATGCTTCCTGAACTGGAAATTCTACATTTTCTCATTTTAGATTTGATAGATTTTGCTAACTCAAAAAATCCAGCTTTCTGGAATATTCCTCAAGTGCCACAAACATTTCATGTTTTTGGTTTAAACAGAACATGTTTGCCTACCCTTGTGTTAGGGGCTTGAATCAATCCATAGCATTTAGGTTCTGTGTTATAGTCCCATTTACATTTATTATATCATTTTAACTACTCAGGGGAAACAAATTGGGAACATTTTCTCACAAGTTAGCCCGTATAATACAACATAAAAGAGAGAAAAATAACTCAAGAAAAATATAATCATCAGCAGCATAAAACAATATTTTACAGTATTCCCAATGTCAATAGGATAATGCTTAAACAAGGAGCCTCAGAATCTAACTTTGAGGTACCCCTTTATGCACTTTAGGAAATTCAGATTTTATTCCATCCATTATTACAGCCCGGGTTCTGCCACTGAGAAAATGTCTTAAACCATTCCACAGTGTTAGAGTCAAAGCCTAATAAGGACAACTTAACAAAATTATGTGATAAACTCTGTGTCAAAAGCTTTTAACAAATCAACAAGGGCAGCACAACTCATTTAATCATCTATGGCATTGAAAATATGATTTACAGTTGAAGTTGTTGCATTAATAGCACTGTGTCCCGGTCTAAAACCTTCATAGGGATTACAGTCTAGACTTCCTGGCTGAGTGGGTGAAGTGATAAGAACCAGAACAGCTTTGGATGCACATCGGAGACATATCTCAACGTAGACTGTACCGCGTTTGCTGGGAGTTGCAGAGATGAGGTAGGGCCTTCATCGACAATTGGATACAACATTGCGGAGAAATGGGGTGAAGTCAAAATAAATACTGAGATAACAATTATTCACAACAATGGGACGAATGCTTTCTTTCATGGATAAAAGCCATGTGCACACAACATTTATTATTCCCTTTTCCATAGTTAAAACCCAAGGTAAACACAGATTTTTTTTTCACTGTCTCACCCAATATTTTACAATCTGTGTTAAAAAGACTAAGAAAGCAGGGGAGAAACAAGCGTTGACAATCTATTATGTTTGCCATTTTCTTTGGAAGTCATTGGAGATGACCTGATTTCTTTGAAAAGGCTCTAACCCTAACACTGGAGGACATAGTAGCCATTAATTCACATGAGATGGAGGAGCAATTTGGTTGTGCGTGTACATGTGTGTGTTTGCGCATATGCTGTATGCATGTGGTGGCACAGGCGCGTTATAGTGGATGGAGCATGTTACCACTGGCAGCTGTATGCACAGCTGCAGCTTATACAGCACACACACAAACAGATACAGTAAACACACGCACTGGAAGACAGATCTGCTGGAATGAACTTTACAAAGTAGCATCCAAGCCCCAACTGCCCCACATACTCCAGTAACATGTACTCCACATACTCCAGTAACATGTACTCCACATACTCCAATAACGTACTCCACATACTCCAGTAACATGTACTCCACATGCTCCAGTAACACGTACTCCACATACTCCAGTAACACGTACTCCACATACTCCAGTAACACGTACACCACATACTGCAGTAACATGTACTGCACATACACCAGTAACATGTGCTCCACATACACCAGTAACATGTACTCCACATACTCCAGTAACATGTACTCCACATACTCCAGTAACATTGATTAAAACAGTCATGTATTTACTTAACCTGTTTATTACTGTTAGGTGAAGTACCTCATTAGGTCTTTTTACAGTCAGATTGACAAGTTATTTTTATAGATTTGCATGTATTGCCATATACATTGTCATATACATCTCGGTCTATCTCCTTGAACAGACACTTGTGCCTGTTGTCTGCCAAGAAAGCGTTCCATACCCAGTGACATTCTTATCTTGTCTGGGCAGATGTATTGCTGGTGGTACTGTTTTACACCCACAACACAGCAAATGAAGTTAACAGTATTCACAACTGTGAAGACTAACAATTTTCTGCACACACCAAAGACATACAGTTATCTCAATCTAGGAAGGGAAGAGTGTCTTGCCAACTAGCAACTAACCTAGAAAACTGTCAGAAACAAATGATAAAAATCACAACATCCCTACCTAGTGATAACTAAGCTTGGTTTATTCGAGATGTTGTTTGTAATGAGCAATACCAGGCTTTCAATGCTTTCGTCACTAGTTGGAGGGAGGGAGACAGTAAGACAAGGAAAAACTAAAAGAGAGAGATTGTGTGCAAGAATAGTGAGGTTTACTGCCATGATGAAGCTGAGAAGTACTGTAGAAATAATGTGAGTTGGCTGTTTTGTTTTTTACACACATTGAATGAAAACCTTGTTATTAATTTCCTGGTTTCCTGGACAATGTGTTGAGATCAGACTCATTACAAGATTAAGTTTAACTTGGCGAGTGCATTTAGTTGGGATAACAGTGAAATTCCTTCAATCACGTAAACATTGTCAGGGTAGTAACAAACTACATGTAACTGGTAACTGTAATCAGTCTAGTTCATCAAAAAATGAATTACAGTTACATACTTTAAGTTGAAGTAGTTTTTAAGTGAAATAAAGCGATATAGGGTACATATTCTCAAATAGTTTGAAATCCCCATTGTATATAAACAATAGGCTTATGTTAATGGTGGGCAATGAGGAGGTCAATCTTCCCTGTACAGGGAAGGCATCGCGATTGTTCTTTCATTGTTTTGGTTGAATTTGATTGATTGTTTACCACGTCAATCTATGGATCTACATGTACCAGTAATGTATTCCAGAACCTCAGATCCAGGATGATATGACTGTGATTGGTTGCACATACACATCTGGAATCATCCTAGTTGGACATGTTGTAACTTGATTATTAATGACTGATTGGATCATAAATGGCAATATTTGTTCAGTTGTAACTGTCTGTTGACTTTTAGAATTATAATGATATAATTGTGTTGCACATTTTTTTTGTAACAACATTTGTGTGTAACAACATTTGTGTGATGATGAGCTGGTGCCATCTGCTACAACATGAGCTGATGCCATCTACTGAAAATGTTATGCAACTGTCTCACACCTAGAAAATTAAACTACGGTAATATGTGTTTTATAGGAGGTTTATATAGCAATGTTTAGTGCGTGTTTTTAAGGACGAAAAATTGTTTGATGTCAAAGTAATCTAAATTAATCCATTACATTACTCATTATTGGTGATCCAAAAGACTGATCATTTTATTTTTCAAATAACTGTAATACAATACATTAATGTTATATATTTTTTATCAGCCCAACTCTACTTAGACACTCACACATATACAAACACACAGAGAGAATCTCCATAGCACTGCCTGTTTGCAACATCTGTTCCACAGCTCAGACAGGCCTAGTCATTATGCTCCCTGTGCCTGGGTTCAGTCCCAAAACAGATTTGCCTTTATTCGCTAAGTACATTTACACATAACAAGAATGGTACTTGCTGTTAGGTTGCTGCTAGTGGTAGACAACATATTGTGACAGATCACTCAAATCTACTTAAAGTGGACATACATTTGCTGTATGTACAATACACAGTGATAAACATAATAGAAACATGGGTGGTTAGAGTTTATACTTTACATTAATTTATAGTAATTCACAGTTGAAGTGCACATTTAGAGATGTATCTCAATGTTGGGAGTACTATAGTACAGCTGTGTAATAAGCATTAACAGTTAAGAGGCAGTTTGTGGCTAATATAGTCGTACTAGTCTCTGTGGTTCAGGTGGCCGATTACTGAGGGCCATGGGGAAAGAAAATGTCCCATTCCTTCTTTTGGGAAGCAGTCCCAGCATCTAGAGTCTCAGAAAAACATGCTTTAATTCTACTAGAGATATGGATCCCTCCTCTAAAATTACCTCTTTTCCCTCCCCCCTCCATCTTCCCTTGCTCTTTTTATTTTTTCCATCTTTTAGCTCACCTCATCGCTGTTAATCTCTGTGTCACTGTCCAGGACATGGATGGGCAATTTTGTTCGGCGTTGGAGCCACCAAAAAAGTTGGTGCTTGTGGGTCTGAGAGCCGGAACTGCTTTCTAACAATCCATCCATGCTCCCTCGTTTTAATGGAAGTTTAATTCTAAACATTTTGCCATGAGACAGATATAATATTTAAAAAATTTTAGACAACTGGCAAGCGGAAAAAGAAAAATAGTTTTAAAGAACATTTGCTGCAATTTTACTAATTTTGTCATACGACTATAGGTATATTGGGTTTGAAAGGGCTGGAAAATTCACCAATAAAGAAAGGTGAGAAACAACCAATATTGGTCAGTACCGAAGTTTAGCGACTGGATCCAAGTTTGCGGAAATCTGTACCCATCTCTCTGAGGAGGTTAACTCAAGAAGAGAAACATCTCATGGGGAGTATATTGAGGCCATCACTTAAAGACAATCTGCAAAAGGTAAAAAAACAAAAAGAAAGAAAGAAACTTCCCTAAAGAATACATTAAAAGACGGTCACCAGTTTGACAAGGGCTGAAATCATAACAAAAACTTACAGAAAAAGAGAATTAGCTAATTCATATTTTTAGTAGGACTGTTTCAGATTTGTCAAAGTGAAACTCTGAAAGCACTGAATCAAGAGCAGGAGATTCCCCTGGAAGAAAATGCAATGAGATGTCAATCGACATGGGAGGCTGTTATTTTCACCTTTTCTGAAAGAAAAAGAGTCCTTGGCTATCAGCCAATAGTGTAAGATTTTTTTCAGCTTTATATCCCAAAGGACATTTAGCTCATCTGGAAAATCATCAGTGTGCTGAAACACCAATGCAAAATGTGCGAATGCCATGCCTTTCCAGATGTCTGGAGCGACCAAGCATGATCTGGCACCATATCCAGCACACTAAGAGAGATAAGCAAGATTTGCGCATCATATTTAAACTCAATGCATTTGGCTCACTTTCAACCAATGCCCTTCAATGTTCTTCATTGCCTGCTTCAAAGACCTGCAACTCTACTTTACAACACAAGAGTTTACTTGTACATGGCCATGCCTTAGCTTTCCCCGTGGTTATGGAGGTGATAATCAGAGCATGAAAGTTCTCTCAAAACATGTTGTCATATGGGACTAGTATTATCAGAGGACCTTGGAGAAAAACAGTAGGATTTTTTAGGCTGTTATTTTTACTCTCCCTCTATGTAAGACAGACATGACGGGTTTGGACAGGTTGAAGGTTTTTTTCATTTGTCCTTGTGCATGTAATTACATTATCCAGCAATCCCTGGTTAAACAAATCCTTATAAACAGCGCTATAGTCAAACACCATGATATGAATGACATGATGGAATTGTTACTATTTTATTCATAGGTGAATGTGTACATCACCCTCTTGAGTTGTAGCTGTCCGACATCTCAGTTTTTGTTCTGTTGTATTGGTCATTGTTTGTTCACACAAATCTGTTTTACGACGACACAATTCTATTTAATTTCTTTCTAGCGTGAGGATGAGAAGATAACGTTGTCTGTGTTTTTCATCTATCTGCTTTGCTATCTTTGCTACCTGCTTTCTCTCGCATTCACTCTTTCTAGCTTTCTTACTCTATTCTCACCAATCATTCCCCTTTCTTATTTTTCCCATTTTTCTTCATCTCTCCTTTCTTTCTCTCATCTGCCTCTGAGCAAGGAGGCGGTGGTTTAGTGCCTCACACTCGTTTCCAAGCCTGTGCCCTCCACTCTTTGCCTGTGTCATCCCCAAGCTGACAAATCGTATCTGACAAACAGATGCGTAACGGCTTCATTTAGACATGCGAGCTGAAGTGGAGTTCTGCATCACCCTTTACACACACACACATTCTATGTTTTACAATCCTTATGGGGACCCCAAATATTACTTAAATATCCATTTTCCCTAACCCATAACTGCTAGACCAAATCTCCAACCACAAATCTACATTTTTACCCTACTTAAAAGTTTACCCTAAACATAACCCTTAAGCTAAAAGTAATCTTTTTCCTCATGGGGAAAACCAAAATGTCCCCACTAAGATAGTAAAACATCTATAGTAAAACAAAACACACATACAAACAGCTGTTTACATACACACACACACACACACACACACGCACTCTTTATCTGTCTGTCTGTGTTTATCTCTCATAGTAAGGATTAAGTTGCTGTCTAGTTACCCACTGAACAAAATACTACAGAATACATTTACTATTATTCTTCCTTAGAAAGCTCTTATAAATGTTTTATTAGGTTAGCTTCACTGGATACCTCCGCAGCTCCAAGGTCCATGCCATTTGCAGACTGCTCTCATGTTGGACTTGTTTTGCTGCGGTACTTCTGAACCTAAGCCAGCCTCCCTACCCCACACCCAGAATTTGGTCTCTTTTTTTTAGAAGTGTTAATGATATATCTGTACATAGTGCCCTAGTGCTTCTGCACTGCCAGAGAATCCTAAGTGCTTATTTAGAACAGAGCAATCCAAGAAAACTACTTTCTGGAATTTCCCTTTCAGGAACAATCAAACCTGAACGTATGGTAAGCCACAGCAGGCGGTGAGATAAAAACTCTAACTAGGAGGCATTCCAAAGACAAATTGGCATCTAATATCTATGATTAGGAGGGGTTTTTTGTAATGTATTACGCACAGGTGGAAAACAATGGATGCAAGTCAAATCTCTCTAATTGCTTACATTTTCCAAATTCCAGTTTTTCTGTATCCATGTAATCATGTTAATTGTATTTTTGGCTGAATATTTAGATTTAGTCAGGAACAAGTATGTTTCTTTTCAAGGCAGTCTTGAAAGAAATCCCGTAATGTATTTCAGAGGTAGAATGTATTTCTTACTTCTCTTAGCAGAAGGTCTAAGCTTGCCACACCCAATTAATCAAGAAAACATAAAATCAAGAAACAATTGTACGCTTCCATCCATGTACTGGTTGCACAAACTAAGAATAAGGGTAAGAAAAATGTGTGTCTTCTGCACTGCTCCAGCAAGAATTAATAATATGACTAAAATAATGAAACATTGGGACTGTTGGAGAGAATTCTGGGCCAATGTATACTATAAAATGGACTTCTTGACAAAAGACAAGGGTTAAGAAGATTCTACTGAAATATGAACACTACAGAAACAAAATGGTCATTAGCTGCCCTTTCCATATCCCCTAACCAGGGGAAGGAGTCGAAACACGACGTAATAATACAACCATTGTCTCACAATTAAACCAGTGTCTTTTGTTAGTCCCCTGTGTTCTTTGTCTGGCCAGGATGTAGGAGGGACCTGTGAGCAGGTCTGGTATCAGCCAGTTCAATGAAGCACCTGGAGGATAGAAATCTGAACCATGGAAGTTGCATTGCATTGTCTACCACTCTACCTTCCCAATCCCACTCTCCCTCCCCTCGAGCGGGCAGGGGTTCAGACAGAGGAACCTCTGTGTGCTGGAAGTGGATTCTGAAGCTGGTTTCTCATTTTCTCTCTGTTTCGCTTGTTCTGTCGCTCTGGCTATTTCACTCTCACTCTGTCTCCCTCCCCTCCGGTCCTGATGGGTATTGTTCACAGTGGGACAGGGAACTGTCACAAGCGACAGGCACGGGTGGATAGCCATGCCGGGTTCGGAAGGGTAGCGATACACTCTCTAAAGGGGTTGAGCCATGTTTCGTCTCTATCTAAGTTCGGAACAATCCACAGTGCTGTTGGATGCGTACAGTAGGCCTAGCTCCTCTATACCTAATTCATCACATTGTAATGGTGTTACCAGAGGAAGCATAGGTTGTGTTATTAATGTCATTGCAGAAACAACGTCACTAAAAACCAATAGGGCTGATCCACTGGATTTGACACAATTACCAGCAGTATATCCACTTAGTGTTGGTGTTGTGAACTGGAAGAGTTAATTATGTCTTAAAGCTGATCTCATTAGAATTAGTTATCATCCATCCATGCTGCAGTTAATATACTGTAAGTCACGTCTAGTTTATAGATTATCTTTACGTTCCCATTCGGTCAATCACCCTGTTCGGTACTTTATGGATTTACACTGAAATCCATAAAGTCTTTATTCTCTGAAATTTTATACAATAAAATCCATGTTCAGATCACAACTTGGTGTCCTTAACAGGTTCTGGAAATAACATGGAGAGCGGCTGGCTGAGTTTCTAAACGTGGAGTATAAAGTATCTCCAAAACCAAGAAAAAACTAAGTTGACATAATAAGGCCCATCCAGTTTATTGAGTCTGGCCTGTGGTAGGGTTCAGTATATAATAAAAATATATTTAGGGTGGGGGTTAACAAAACACTCCAGCAGTCTCTAAAACTAGATGTAAATAGAAATTATTATAGATGTTTTAAAAACTGTCAGTTGCTGGCCGGCAAATCGATTTTGACCAAAAAATGTTAGATTACAAAACAGATGTGCATTACAAATCCCGATGTTACTAATATATCCTTCTTCCGGTCTAGGCGGTAGCTAAACATAGTCTGCCCCTCTTTCTCAAATCAATATGGGTGCGACCTCATTTTGCAAAGTTGCCGCTATCCTACCCTATCAGATGGAGAAAATATATAAGGCAGAACTGCTGCTGCTGAACAGGAAATTGGCTAGATTCCTGGTGGCCAGGAGGATGGCTGGATGTTATGTAAGATATGGTAGGACTGGCATAGATTTTAACACATCTTTATATAAAAAATTATTTAAACTATTTAACCTTGTTTTAATTCATAATTACGTACTATTTTAGTTAATTAAGGTATTTGAAAGCAAACCGATAGGGTGTGGTACCTCATTCCCTCTCTCAGGGAACAGGAGTTGTGGACTTATCCATGAGACTTCTTTTAGGAACTCTTTGTCCCTGGGTTTTGATGCATTGTTTTTCTCACATCTTGTACTAGATATAGATTGTCTTTGAAATGTCTTTTTTACATTCCAAACAAACCCTCTGTATTAGTGCACTATATATTTCCCAGAGCCCTAATGGCCATTTTCAAAAGTAATGCACTTTATAAGGACTAAGGGGCCATTTGGGACACATGTTTTGAGTCGGGTGGTGGTGTACTAAGTCAAGTAGTTTCAACCCGAACACAGGGATACACACAGCCCCCGATATATTTTTCCAACTGTTTCACCACTTCCACCAAAACCATCGCCTACTCTCTGACCATAATGACATCTTGAACCTACCATTGTCATGACTAATGTACATGTATATGTTTCTTTTCAATACAGTGTGTCCCCATAAGACAGTTTCAGGATGAGAAGGATGTTGACAGATCTAAATTGGAAAACTGCAGTTTAGAGGAAAACACAAGCACAAACCTTCTTGATTTTAAACCTCAAACTCAAATACATTTCCATAAATACTTTTCTTTTTACATAGTTTTATGAGTGCTTAGGTTGACTTTTGTAGAATGCCCTAGTTTTTAAGCTGTGATAATCATTAGCCTAATTTCCAAATATTTTAAATAGTCACTTATTCCTCCCAACATGTTGTAAAATATGCCTGTAATATGCAAATATGGGCTAGGAGCACAGGAACGGATTATCAACTTGGATAACCTGAGATACAGGGGTTGGGCATGCAAACAAAATTGTCCTAATTAATAAAAATAAATTAAGAAGATAAATTAAAGGTAGCACTCTTGAATCAGTTCTGTCATTACTCGAGCACGGATGGTAAATGGTATTTAACTGAGTCTAGCATTGACAAAATTGCAGCTGCATCCATAAACCCCACATAACTTCACTTAAGGGTTGGGGAGACAGTCCTAAATAAACTACCACTGCCGAGTGTTATTGTGGGTGTTTGTTTTTGTGGTGTTTCCAGATTCCTCAAGTAGACACAGATGTATTTAGCAGAGACAATGAGAAGAGTGGCAAGGAGAGGAGGCAGGCAGGCCAGTTGCTTTATTTAAGCAGAGGGAGAGAGTTGATTGCAATGGATAGAGCTGCTTACTGACCAGGCCTTATTTGCTGCTCCATAGTTAAGATAGATTATTACGCTAAGTGTGCTGATTATGGTTGCACAATTGTAGATCTATAGGTTTCCCTAAAATAATGCACGCAAACTTTAAATACTTGAGGCAACAAATGCAATTTAAGGACTTCAAATATTTCAAGTTCGGCTGGGTGGGTTTCAAGAGGCCCTTTCACAGAACCTTTTCTGTGAAATGTTTGATCACACTCCAGCACTGAGCCTTACTGGATCGTGGCATATCTTCCTAAAGCCCTTTCTCCCTTTCCTTCTTGGTTGCTCACTCTTTCACTGACTCACTTGCCAAGTTCCATTGGGGAATCTGCTTTTAGCAGCTTTGAGTTTTGGGGAGAATTAGAACCAAATATTGGAATAAAAACAGAAACCCAAAAAACATTTCCCTAGTTGGCGATCTCAATAGCCCCTGTGATTCAAATAATTAATTATTCACATGGTTAGAGATACTAGGTTTATGAGTAAAAGAGTTTCACTGCTCTTATGCATCAGCAGTGTTCCAAAAAAATCAGTGAGTGTAGAGGGCTTGATGCATTTATTTTCTTAGCAACTGTGTCAGTTGGTTGGAGAAAAAGTGCTCTCCCTCACACATTGTATCCACAAGAACATAGTGTTTTTTCCCCAAAGTTCTTTTTTTTAAACCTTGCTTAACAACAGATGCCAGAGAGATTTTGGGGAGTGAGAGAAAGAGAGGGCCTGAGGTGTATTAAAAAAATGTTTTACCCACTGTCATCTACAGCAGCTGACAAGCTCAGTCTAGGAAAGAAGCTTCTGCAAGTCCAGCCATTTCATGACATACAATTTTGTCTTCAGCTTTTAAGCATATGTGGTGCTGCTACTACAGGGCTTGTTAACCGGACCATTGTAATGAAAAGGAGAACTCTTTGGCCCAAATGGCGCCAACTTTTAACCAGGGTATTTAGTCAAAAGTAGTGCACTATATAGGGAATAGGGTGCAGTTAGGAATGCACATCCAGGTAAATTCACATTGATTTAATGGCAAGCTGAGGGTTGAGATACAGAGACAAGCAGTAGAAAGTGCTTAAGATCCCAATCAGTGTTTAGAGGCTGAAAGCTATACAGTTTGTCCTCATTATTGAGTGGTAGGCCTTTGTGCCACTTTCTGTTAATTTGTCACTTTTAAGCCCAATGTCAATGAAGATGATAGTATATTTTCCATTTCACTAATATTAATTACAAAAATAAAATTCATAAACTCAAATCTGTAAGGACTACTTTTCTTCTTCCTCCTTTGTCATACTTTTTTTCGCTTCTATTGCCTACCCACGACCGTGAAACTTATGTGTTCCCTCCATCTTTTCTCTCTCATTTACCCTCTCTCTCTCTGTATAAGAAATTGTGAAGGATTGAAGCAAATGGCTGGTTTTCTTTATGGAAGATTAGTTCCTCCCTGTTCTCCCACTTCACATTACTCCTTTATGCCAGTTGCAGCTTTGGTAGAGGAAGGAATGCTCTGACAGCCTGTGCCATTTCTAAAATTCCCAACTTGAATCCCGGTTCCATCAAAGTGCTGGACTGTATTGTATTGTAGCAATCTCACCAGGATAATTGAAAGATCCTGTTGGGTGGAGTGAATTATAATCTTGTTACAGGACTTCTCATAGGTCAGGCTTTAACCCTACAGCAGGTGTGTGTGTATTCACTAGGAACCAAATGATAGCAAACGAGTTGAAACAATCTGAACTTGTCCAGAAACCACATTTAAAATCACCAGAAAGAGGATTAAGACCCACCATCTTAAATCGTTCTGAAACTAGTTCTGCAGTTGGTAACAGATAAAATAATTACTGAAAAATTATTTTGCTGAAACATAATACATGATCTCTGAGAAATAAAGCTATTGCATGTGAATAAGTTGACCATTTCAACTGATAGGATTCATCCACTTTTAGAAAAAAAACTAAAACATGTTTGTTCTAATTATTGGCACCTCAGTTTAGGTTGTAGAGATCCACACAAACCTGCAGATTCTCGTTCTTTTTCCTGTGAATACTAGACTGCTGACGCATGTATTGGGCTCTGTCACACAATCAGTGACATCAGCCTCCAGTAGCTAATCCAGCGAGTTTATTAATCTGTCCATTACTACTAATGGAATTGTGCTGTAGCTATGTAAATTCGTGGATGTGATGTTCTTCAGAAAAGTTTCTTAAACCTTCTAACGGAAATGGATGTTGACCTATTAGTTCTTTCTTTGTGGCTGAGAACTTCACACTCAGTGCCTCAACCCTCTTCACTAGCTCAATTATTTTGCATCCTTCTCCCCACAGGATTGCTGTTGACAAGTGCTTGGTGATATAGAACAGTAGACTGATCTGGCATAATGCACTGCAGTGTTGCTATCCAAGTTTCAAAGTTTATTTGTCAAACTCCTGCTTCAAACAACTGCCTCAGTCTCAGCTTGATCTGCGCTCGATATAGAAATCTTTTGAATGTGGACAGGACATTGGCCTCAGCACCTGTGTCCAATTTGAACTTCACAGACCCATTTGCAATTTTAATGTAATTGTACCACGATCCATCTTCACCCATGGCTATCTGATCCACAGTTACAATGAACAAGTTGTCAGGATTGGTTTGTATGCCGTGTATTGCTTTTCCCCTTGCTGTAATGATGTTAGCGCAGTGGTTGTGTTTTCCCACACCTGTGAAATGTGACCCTATAGTCTTGACATCGATGTTGGCTGGTGAGACTTCCCACGCCGATGCACGTGTTCCCTGTTGAAGTACTCGCTCTAATGAATGGGCTGTTTTGGTCTTTTACTCTTGTGTTGTGCGTCATGCTTTTTGCCATACATTTCCCTATGTGTGCATTGTTCTGTCCTGGTCAGCTATACTCACAGACTGAATCCACACTCTGGTTGTCTCTGCTGCTCTGCAAATCTCAGTGTCTGATTCTCTTTGCATCCCCTTTAAGACGTTGATCATTAATGCTAAACCACAATCTTGTCACTGATCATGTCGTTCTCTGATCTGCCAAATTCACAGTCTCTGCTCTTCAGTTTTAACTCTGTCAACTACTTGTCTGTGCTAACTGATTCAGCCATTGCGAAAAAAGCCCAGAACAGGGTCCTTTCAAGCATAGTGTTCCATTTTGGCAAACAACACTGTTTGAAAATGGGTGGCCAAAATGTCAATATACGGTTTGTTGTACAATTCTAATGTGTCCTCTCCTGGTGCATGTAGTGGTATGTGGATCTTCACCTTCTCATCCTTGCCATCTGCCCCGCAAGGCCTCATGTAGATTTAGAAGCGTTGTTCCGGTGGCAGTAACTTGAAATTCATCTTCAGCATTAACGTTGCATCATTTCACTTTCTGTCGTCGTGTTGCTGGCTAGTGCAACCTCTGAAGAAAAAGCCTGCCTGAAATATCTCCATTTCTACTCTGCTAACTCCATTGTTTGTGGTCGACAAAATGAAGAAAAATAACATTTTTGGCACCATGTAATAGTTTCTAACAACAATCCCAAATTACAGTCCCCTCCACTTATTTTGGCACCCTTGGTAAATCTGAGCAAAACAGGCTGTGAAAAAAATGTCTTTATTGTTTATCCTCTTGATCTTTCATTCATAATATTAACAAAAATACAACCATCAATTAAAGTTAAACAATTGAAAGAAATAATCAAGTCTTATGACAAATATCTTTCTCAAATATTTGTATGCCACAAATATTGGCACCCTTTCTTGCAATACTTTGTGCAACCTCCCGTTGCCAAGATAATAGCTCTATTTTCTCCTATGATGCGTAATGAGGTTGGAGAACACATGACAAGGATTTGAGACCATTCTGCCATACAGACTCTCTCCAGATCCTTCAGATTCCAAGGTCCACGTTTATGGATTCTCTAGCTAATCCCACAGGTTTTCGACAGGGTTTAGGTCAATGGACTGAGAAGGCCAGGGCAAAACCTTGATTCTGTGGTCAGTGAACCAACCTGTGGTCAGTGATCCTGAGGTGTGCTTTGGATCATTGTCCAGCTAAGAGATACAACAGAGGCCCAGTTTAGGCTTACTGACAGAGGCAGTCAGGTTTTGATTTAATATCTGATGGTACTTGATGGAGTCCATGATACCATGTATCCTAACAAATTGTGCAGGGCCTTTGGAAGAAAAACTGCCCCACAACATCAAAGATCCACCACCATACTTCACAGTGGGGAATAGGTACCTTTCTACATGGTTATTTTTCTGTCTATGCCAAACCCAGGTCTGGTGTTTGTTTCCAAAAAGCTCAATTTTGGTCTCCATAGAACCTGGTGCCATGGAACGTTCCAGTAACGTTTGGCAAACTGTAGGCACTTGAGTTTGTTGTTTGATGACAGTATGGATGTTTTTTTGGCAACCCTCCCAACCAACATGTGGTTATGGAGGTTGCATCTGGAGACTTTCGGACCCTAAGGCCCAACTAACCTGTGCAATTCTCCAGCTGTGATCCTTGGAGATTCTTTGGCCACTCAAACCATCCTCCTCAATGTGGGTGTGGTCAATGTAGACACACGTCCTCATGAAGGCTGATTGTTAACATCTCTAGTTGCTTTAAACTTCTTAATTATTGCCCTGTAATGGGAAATGGGCATTTTTAACTGTTGAGCTATTTTCTTATAACTACTTCCTGATTTGTGAAGCTCAACAATCTTTTTGTAGCACATCACTACTGTATTTTCAGGTATTTCCGATAGTGATGGATGACTATGGGAATTTGACCTGTGTAAACTCATATTTATACCCCAGTGAAACAGGAAGTCATGCCTTACCACTTAAGTGTTCCTGATCACTTAGGTGAACTTAAAAAATGTAAAATATGAATGGGAATATACTTCTGTTAGATTTTACTCAAAATAATTTCTAGGGGGGCCAATAATTGTGGCCCACATGTTTTGGAAAAAAATATGTATTTTTTCCAAATATTATACTTTAAGGTTTGATTTTTGTGATTATTTGGAATGAAAGACCAAGAGGATAAACAGCAAATTATTTTTGTCGGACCGCGTAAGTGGAGCCGGCCAAGAAGAGCGAATGTCTCTTACTGAGTGAGTGCCTGACTGACTGACTGACTGACTTACTACCCATTGTTAAATAGTGAAGTGGTTAGAGATGTGGACTGCCATGCAGTGGACTGGGATTCATCCTTGCCAAACCAACAAACCAAACAATATAAACAAAGTAGTCATTATGATTTGTCCAGGTTAGACTAAAACTCTGCTGGCTACAAGCTTTAGTAGCTACTTTATAGTAAGCCTAAATTAAAACTGTTATATTGCGACTATTTCTGGTGGATTTTCGAAGTACGCATCTGTGCATGCATTTTGGGGTAATATTGACCACGACCCCTTGCACAGTAAAAGAGGAGGCGTTTCCACGATTCTCTCGTCTTTTCACTTGACGAGAAAGACGGTTATCGTCACCTCTATTGATAGTTATTGTATCAATGTCATTCATGAATGAAAGAAAAACAAACATTGTTGTGCCATGAAATGAAATTCCTTTGGTAGTGTAAAGTACATCTTCAGTCTCACTAGCAATTGCTCAATTCTTGTGATAATTCCAAGTAGTAAGTAGATACTAGTAAGCTTATTACTGGCTAATAAGCTGTTAAAACGGCAAGTGGCAAAAGCCATAGAGTTCATTGATGCTATTTGTGCTGAAAGTAAACTTAATACGAAATGTTAGTCAGTTTAACCACAATGCTTAATGGTGTCTGCTAAATATTCAAACTTGGCAAATATTCAATGTTATTGTAGTAAATGTTTTTATTACTGTATAGCTAGCCATCTACAGTAATCTCTTTATAATTTAACGCGTTGAATGTAGTGTAGCAACCCTGTTATACCTGTTGTTGGTCTGGATGTTAGGAACTGGTTTCGAGAACCGTGGAGTTTTGACTAATTGGTTTAACAATGCAGAAGTATACCGACACTGCACACGTATGGCTTAGTGGCGTAATGGTAAAAGACATAGCCTATCACATAGGAGACCATGGTTCGAATCCAGCAAGGGCAATGCCATTCATCCCTTCTAATCGTGGGCTGGCTGAACTAGGCTTGCCTGGTTCCTTTTCTTCTTTTTCAGGACCCGTTTGGGTCATATTTCCCATGTGTGCCAATATTATTAGAGGGTAGTGTACATTCTACTCCCTTTTCATTGGTCAATAATGAAAAGGGTTGCAGTCTCCACACCACCCTAGAATCCTCCCAACATTTAAATCTTCTTGGCATTATGTTGCCTGCGTGCACCTCACTGTAATTTACCAAGTCACTATGTTTGTTGTGTTGTGCTGCCAAATAATCCACCACTATTCACAACAGTATAAATGACAGGTTAACAGATTAGAAGAGTTAGTGATCAAAATGAATCTCAGTGTCAGTGCTCATTCAACCATCTCTCCTCCTATTTTCTCCCCGTCCTTCACTTGACACACTGCCACGCACGCTTGATGACGAAAATAAAAAAACATGCATTTTCCATCCTCAAAATCTAGTCTAAGATTAATTATGTAAAGACTGGCAGTGAATATATGCATGGTACGTGCTTTGATGGAGAGGGAGAAGCAGAGCAGCGTTTGTTCTGTGGTGTTGTTTTCCCCTTGACAGACAGACTAAAACAAGGCCATGAAAAGCCAGCGAGGCTACTACTGAATACATTTGTCAGACTCCTTTCAATTTGTGATACAACTTGCTATGGGCCTTAGTCCAAAGTAGTTTAAATATGGAATAGGTAACCATTTCAGAGTCAGACACAGTCTGGCATATCCCAGCTTAAATGTTCCAAATACAGGTTTTACAGTTTGTTCTAAAATTCACATCTGTTAGAAAAGGGCACATTAGTAATCAGATCAAAACAGATCATGAGATAAGGTAGTCATTGCAAGCTCTGTGGCTGCAGGAGAAAAAAGACTAATGCTGACAAAACTATGTTTTAATTATCGGTGGCAAACCATGGCTTTTAGACCTAGGCGTTCTGTGTGGAAAAGATCCTCCAAAGGTTTATGCGAGGAACATCACCTCTAGGTCTAATTTATGAAAATCACTCCTATTTCATAACATCTGTTATGGCAAAATGAAGAAAGCATACTGTATGCTCTGTGTGCATTAGGATGTTCACTGCTTGTTAAAGGTGTGTGCTGAATGATACATTGAGCTGAGCTAGCCAAACCACATGGCCAGAGGTGAAGAGAGCAGGATGCTGCAGATAACAAGTGGGAAGATAAGATTGGGGTCGTAAAACATTACCTAGAGATGTAGCTTAATGACTTACTGTGAAACATTCCTGGGAGAAGGTTGAAGGAGCAAGTTAAAGGTTGCCCGTAGTTCATCAAAAACCATGAGTAAAGCTTTTGCAGGGCAGATTAAGCTGCATACGTCATTAGAGCGTATTAATTTAGGAATATAAGCTTGTGTGTAACTGGGGTTTGCCAGAGCTACTCTGAAATATGGGCAGTTTCAAGTTTCAAGGTTTATTTGTCAAATGCACCGAACAACACAGTGTCATCCTACACAATGACATTCTGGTGACATACAAAAAAAGAGTTCTGTAAACTAGCAGCAATCTGGTAGTATTATTGAACATTTAGATATGGCAAGTATGGCAGTAATACACAACAGTGTAAGCTAGCAGCAATTTGTAGAATTATTGAATATTATAGATATATATGAGTGTAATAAGCTTATGAATGGTGGCATAGCACGCTACAACTCCGTAGTGAGAATATAAGAAAAAAAGTGTATACACAGCAAAAATATAGCAAGAAGATAAAACAATAATATACATAATACTGTCCATAGCAACAATTTAAAAAGAGTACTGTAAACTAGCAGCAATATTGGTAGTAGTACAGCTTGTATAACAGTGTAAATTTGCTGTCCCCTCAAAATAACACAACACACAGCAATTAATGTCTAAACCGCTGGTAACAAAAGTGAGTACACCCCTAAATGAAAATGTCCAAATTGGGCCCAAAGTGGCAATATTTTGTGTGGCCACCATTATTTTCCAGCACTGCCTTAACCCTCTTGGACATGGAGTTCACCAGAGCTTCACAGGTTGCCACTGGAGTCCTCTTCCACTACTCCATGACAACTTCACGGAGCTGGTGGATGTTAGAGACCTTGCGCTCCTCCACCTTCAGTTTGAGGATGCCCCACAGATGCTCAATAGTTTAAGTCTGAAGACATGCTTGGCCAGTCCATCACCTTTACCCTCAGCTTCTTTAGCAAGGCAGGGGTCGTCTTGGAGGTGTGTTTGGGGTCGTTATCATGTTGGAATACTGCCCTGCAGCCCAGTCTCCGAAGGGAGGGGATCATGCTCTGCTTCAGTATGTCACAGTACATGTTGGCATTCATGGTTTCCTCAATGAACTGTAGCTCCCCAGTGCCGGCAGCACTCATGCAGCCCCAGACCATGACACTCCCACCACTATGCTTGACTGTAGGCAAGACACACTTGTCTTTGTACTCCTGACCTGGTTGCCGCCACACACGCTTGACACCATCTGAACCAAATAAGTTTATTTTGGTCTCATCAGAACGCAGGACGTGGTTCCAGTAATCCATGTCCTTAGTCTGCTTGTCTTCAGCAAATTGTTTGCGGGCTTTCTTGTGCATCATCTTTAGAAGAGGCTTCCTTCTGGGACGACAGCCATGCAGACCAATTTGATGCAGTGTGCGGCGTATGGTCTGAGCACTGACAGGCTGACCCCCCACCCCTTCAACCTCTGCAGCAATGCTGGCAGCACTCATACGTTTATTTCCCAAAGACATCCTCTGGGTATGACGCTGAGCCCGTGCACTCAACTTCTTTGGACGTGCCTGCCGAGGCCTGTTCTGAGTGGAACCTGTCCTGTTAAACCACTGTATGGTCTTGGCCACCGTGCTGCAGCTCAGTTTCAGGGTCTTGGCAATCTTTTTATAGCCTAGGCCATCTTTATGTAGAGCAACAATTCTTTTTTTTCAGATCCTCAGAGAGTTCTTTGCCATGAGGTGCCATGTTGAACTTCCAGTAACCAGTATGAGGGAGTGTGAGAATGATAACACCAAATTTAACACACCTGCTCCACATTCACACCTGAGACCTTGTAACACTAACGAGTCACATGACACCGGGGAGTGAAAATGGCTAATTGGGCCCAATTTGGACATTTTCACTTAGGGGTGTACTCACTTTTGGTGCCAGCGGTTTAGACATTAATGGCTGTGTGTTGAGTTATTTTGAGGGGACAGCAAATTTACACTGTTATACAAGCTGTACACTCACTTCTTTCCATTGTAGCAATTGTAATTTCTTCAGTGTTGTCACATGAAAAGATATAATCAAATATTTGCATAAATGTGAGGGGTGTAGTCACTTTTGTGAGATACTGTACATATATACTGCCCACAAGTGCCTTCCAGAATTACTGGGAAGTAAATATACACCAAAAAGTCTTTAAAAAAATTTTTGTTCATTGTTTTTCAGCTTTCTGTCCATTAAAAACAGTCAAGACTTTTGTCAAATAAATAATTTTGTTCTTGTCTCATTGTATTCAACCAAAATGGAAAATAGCTTTTGTTTGGTTATTGCCTTTTCAGGATCTATTTAGTCAGTTATTGTCTCATCAACTGAAAAATAGTGCTTTTTGATGACAAAATTGACACAGGTTAAAACCCCTGATCAATCTGGGTCAGCTAGGCTTTGTAGTAGGTGGGCCGGTGACCACCCCACCCATACCTATTCGCCTGATTAGAACATAACCAGTCATGAGATTTGCATCTGAATGACAATCACTTCATGAGCGATCATGAGCTTAGCTATTTTTAGGCCAACGACACATGTAGCCTTGATCCACACAGGCCATCTTTGTCTTTTCCTGTCTCTCGCCTTCGCCAAACGTAGTGTTCTTGTCAAACGCAATTCGAAAATGTTACATTATTTTGTTCTAATCTGTGTAGTAGAACATGAAGCTACAGTATGGATAAAGTTTCCCCCAAAACAAAATTAAAATTAAGAGACCACTGCAAATTGAACGCTTCTGTTCCTTACTCAAAACTTTCCTTTTCAACTTTTTTGGAAAGGAAAGAAAATGGTGCAGTGGTCTCTTCATTTTTTCCGAAGCTATACAATTGCATGAAAAAAAAAGCCAGGAATACTATAGGTGAATACACCCTTGTTTAACATTACTGCAAGAATATTAGCAACATGTCCCGAAAAACAGGGAAGTAGGTTTGTTTCTCAGTTATGCTGTAAAATATTTGTTAAATAGCTGATTTGATTTTCATCAGATATTGTTGTAGGCAGAAATGAAATAACAAAAGATGCCAAGGCTCAGTCCCACCTAGCTCTCATTCAGACCATAGATGCTGGGTCTCGGCCTGGCCCAATTTAAGCACTTCATGCAATGCTTTATGGTAAAGGCAAACCAAACCCAATTTTACCACTACAAATACCTGATTGTAACTGACAACTAAAAGACATGCCTGTGGTTTAATCCATTTGCCACTGAAATCATGGCTCTGCTTAGTAATGCATTGCATAATCATAATTATCTCTACTGGTTGCCCTTGTTAGCAGAGCTTTCACTCTCATTGTGATCCTGAAAGTGAGTTCTTTCATGCCCAAAAATGTAGTTCTGTTTATATGCCGCTTAACAACCTCACTGTTCCTTCTTACCTTGTGTTGTGCAGTTTGAATTGTGCAGACGTCCATCCATTATGTGATCAATGCAATTTGATATTGGCATTTATAAGCGGCCTCCATTTGTTTGCACTAACAACAACATTAACAGCATTAGCAATTCTGGTACCAAAATATTGTGTTGACACAGATGTATGATATAAAGTTCCAAGGTGATGTATAGAGAGAAGGTGTTTATCCCACTTAAGCAATGTTACTAACTATATATGGCAACTATTATTGTAACTATTATTGACAAATTCAAATATGAAGGCACCAATATACTTTTGGCAGAGAAAAAATAAAATATTTTTCCTTCCATACCTTAACAGCTAGCTCAGTCTTACATTAATTTACAACCCCATTTCAAAAATAGTTGGGACGCTGCGTAAAATGGAAATAAAAACAGAACGCAATGATGTGCAAATCATTTATCCCTATATTTAATTAAAAATAGTATAAAGACAACATATCAAATGTTGAAACTGAGAAATGTTATTGTTTTTGGAACATGTTTACCACTGGGTTGCATAACCTCTTCTTTTAATAATACTCTGTAAGTGTTTGGGAACTGAGGAGACCAACTGCTGTAGTTGTGAAAGTGAAATTTTTTCCCATTCTTGCTTTATATAGGATTTCAGCTGCTCAACAGTGCGGGGTCTCCTTTGTCATATTTTTCATTTCATAATGCGCCGAATGTTTTCAGTGGGTGAAAGTTCTGGACTGCAGTCAGGCCAGTTTAGCACTTAGACTCTTTTACTACAGAGCCATACTGTTGTAATACATGCAGAATGTGGTTTGGCATTGTCTCGCTGAACTAATCAAGGCCTTCGCTGAAAAAGACGTCATCTGGATGGCAGCATATGTTGCTCCAAAACCTATATATATTGTTCAGCATTAATGGTGCCTTCACAGATGTGCAAGTCACCCATGCCATGTGCACTAATGAACCCCCATACTATCACGGATGCTGGCTTTTGAACTGTGCACTGATAACAAGCCGAATGGTCCCTCTCCTATTTAGTCGGGAGGACACGGCTTCCAGATTCCCGAAAACAGTTTCTAGTTTTTATTCGTCAGACCACAGGACAATTTTGCACTTTGCCTCAGTCCATCTTAAATGAGCTCGGGCCCAGAGAAGGCAGCGGCGGTTCTGGATGTTTATGTCTGGTGTCTTCTCTGCATGGTACTGCAAAGTTTTAATTTGCATTTGTGGATGCAGCGACGTACTGTGTTCACAGACAATGGTTTTTGGAAGCGTTCCTGAGCCCATGCAGTGATTTCCACTACAGAATCGTGTCTGTTTTTAATGCAGTGTCGTCTGAGGGCCCAGAGATCACGGCCACCCAGTATTGGTTTTTAGCCTTGTCCCTTGCATACAGAGATTTCTCCGGATTCTCTGAATCTTTTAATGACATTATGTACTGTAAATGATGCCATTTTACACATTTTATGTTATTCTTTAATTGTTGCACTATTTGCCTGCGCAGTCTTTCAGAGAGTGGTGACCCCTCCCCATCCTCACCTCTGACAGGCCCATCCTCTCTGGGATGCTCTTTTAATACCCAATCATGTTACTGACCTGTTGCCAATTGACCTTATTAGTTGTGTGATATTCCACCTGGTTTAGTGTTTTTAGCATTACACAACCTTTCCGGTCTTTTGTTGCCTATGTCCCAACGTTTTTGAAACGTGTTGCTGGCATCAAATTGAAAGTGGGCATATATTTTTCAGGAAATAATAAAATTTCTCAGTTTGATATGTTGTCTTTCTACTCTTTTCTATTGAATATAGGGTTTAAATGTTTTGCACATCATTGCATTGTGTTTTTCTTTACATTTTACGCAGCGTCCCAGCTTTTTTGAAAACATGGTTATAAAACCAGCAAATTTAAAATCAGCTCTTTAATTACACTGAAAAACAAGGCACCTGCTGTCTGTTTGATCGTCATTAATCTGTACATTCTATGCATATAATCTGATTGAACAAAACTGAACTCTGTGAGATAATGGTGGGTGTGAAGCTAGTATCGATGTACACATTAGATTTTCCAACTTTTCAACTGCTTACATCTTCTAACCGGCAGTCATGAATCAGTAAAAGTGGACTTGAGCTTCAGGATGACACTGATTCACCACAAGAAGGGGCTGCCCCCTCAGCACCTCTGCTTCCCACGTAACAGGACTCTTCCGCTATCAAAACATTTCTCATCTCACCAGTGCAAACACTCACTCAAAGGTTATACATACTCATCCATGACACTTCATTTGAATTTGTATGCTCCTTCGGTTGTTATTTTTGTAACAATCTATTAATTTTGCAGTGAGGAAGAACGTGACTGCAGGATGGCTAGTTTGGCGACTTTGAGACAGAGAAGAAGTTTGAGAGAGTGAAGAAACGGGGCTGCTTGTTCTATGCAGGGTCAGAACCAAGTGTTAAGTACAATCATGGCACAATAATATCCAAAAAGATTTGGTAAATCAAAGTGGATTGGGACCCTCTTATCAGTGAAGTATAGTAATCTTACCGCAGGCTTATGGAAGCCTCTCGTTCAGCTGGTGTCTTCCTAGGAACTGACCACATCTCTCTCTCTTTCTACCTCTCTATCTCTCACTGTCTTTATTTCTCCTTTTCTTGCCTGTCTGTCTCCCCGCTACTCTTTCTCTCTCAATCAACCCCTTCCTTTCTCCATCGGTCTGTATTCCTCTCTCTGTTTGTGGATATGGAAAGCATTTATATTGTAATTGGTGGCCTCATTGGATCATTTATTACTTCCCAGAACCACACTGAGACTCAGTCTGAGACATTGTGTAAGACCCAAAATCATATGTGTTTATGTGCATTCATGCATATGTGCTAACGTTCATACATGAATGACTGCAACTATGTGTGTGTTTAGTCTTAATGTTTTGCATGACATGAGGTGAAGCGTGTTACAGAAAGCTGCAAAACAATCCAAACCAACATTTGACATTACTTTACAATTTAGAAAGTTTCACCACACTGTGTCAATCCACACCGCACCCCTTTAAAAGCAAATCTTTCTGTTCCTTCATTTAAAAAAATGTGTATTATATTTAGCTAACCAAGTACTTTGATTATTAAATACAAGAGGATATACAAACAAGAAAAGGAAACAGGCAAGCCTAGTTCTGCCGGCCGATGATTAGAAGGGATGAATGTTGTTGCTCTGGCTAGATTCGATCTGCAGTTTCTTATGTGACAGACTGTGTCTTTAACCGCTACGCTATTTAAACAGCGGGTATTGTTGCACGTTATACGTGTGTAGAGATGTGGTATCTGTTTACTTCCTGCATTGTCAAACTAATTTTTTGAAACTCCACGTTTTTTAAACTAGTTCCCTACATTCCCTATTAACATCCAAACCAACAACAGGTATAACAGGATCACAACACTACAGTACATTCAACGTGTTAAATTAGAGATTACTCTAGATGGCTAGCGAATAGCTACAGTACCTATAATGAAAACAATGACTCCAGTCACTCCATGGCTGGTTTGTTTTTTTAGAAAACAATGACAGTTGAATAGCCAACCACCATGCTATGTAAAGTGAAATGTTCCTTGTCGGTGCAGTTCATCCACCACATTATAACCGTAAACAGTTTTACTTTAGGCTTACTGAAGTATGTAGTCAGCGAAGTTTTAGTCTATCCTGAAGAAATCCTAATGCCTACTTTGTTTGGTCTATGGTGAGGATCGAACACTGGTCAACTATGTGGCAGGTCACATCTCTAACCACTACGCTATTCCACAATGGGTAGTCAGTCTGTCGGGCACTCACTCACTCACTTAGAATGATTGTGTCCCGCACTTATCCCTTCTTTCCAGTCGGCCCACATTGCTGTCAATGACAGGCTGAAAAAGGGACATGCCTACTTGTTGGGCCAACCAATCACCAACATATGTTGGAATTTCAGTGACCCTGTAACTAAGTAAATAGGGAGGACAGCATGTCCTTGACCCAGCATTGAAGGTGTCTCATGAAGCAAATCATCATTACATGAGACCAGAAGAGAGACGTGAGGAATGTGTGGAATGACAAATATTCTTAACGTGACCTTTATGTGATTTGTGAGATGTTCTAGAGAAATGTCTTCCAAAACAGTAGGCTACTATGTCTGGTCCTGCTTTGAAAAAACAGAGTAGCTGTGGTTGGGGAGTTTCTGGAATCCATTTACATTACATTTCTATTTTAGTTTTTCAGCACACTCTCTTATCCATTGCAATTACAGTTAGTGTGTTCATTTTAAGAGGGCTACAGGGGGTGTACAACCTAGTGGAAACACCTAAGAATATATTAAAATCAAAGACCTAATGAACAGTAGGGCCACCCTTTCCCTTCAGAGCAGCTGCAATCCTTCTTGGAATGTTGCCATAAAAGTCCTGAACTGTGTGTAGTGGGATATTGCACCATTCTTCAAGATGAAAAGCCTCCTGTCCTTTAAGGGATGAAGGAGGTGGAAATATACTTTGCACTGTGCTCCAAATCTTTCCATAAAGATTCAATGATGTTCAGATCTGGTGATTGGGGAGAACATGGAAGGCATTTGACCTAATCCTGGTATTCATAAAATCACTCTTAAATTCAGACAAAATAATGGAATCATCACATGGAAAAGGACTTTGAAGTAACAAAATCACAATTACAATCACTGCTGCAGAAGTTACCTTAAGTAGATTGGTAATCAGCAGTGCATACTGAATGTGTCAGTTACGAAAGAGGTCTGACAATTAATACTTTGATATTCAAGTTTTTATGCAACATAAGGCAACTTACAGCGCTGCAAAGAGGCCAAATAGTTGATGCCCGAATAGCTGGTGCATCAATCACAAAAACATGCTAAAATTGTGACAGCAGAAGCCGAACATGGACAAATTGTATTGGCAAAGAGGAACAGTGGTCGCAAGTCAAAGCTGACCGACAGGGATAAACAGACACCTAACAGGATAGTTGGTTGCAATATTCTGGGGTGATAATGCCTCAGTACACACTTCTAAACTAATTCAAGAGTGATTTCATGAACACCAGGATGACTGCCGTATGAATGCCTTCAATGGACTCCCCAATCACCAGATCTGAACATCACTGAACCTTTATGAAAAGTTCTGTAGTGCAGTGTGCGAAATAGAGTTTCACCTCCATCATCCCTCAAAGAACTAGAAGCTTTTCTTCTTGAAGAATGGTGCAACATTCCACTACATGTTCAGGTATGACAGCATTTCAAGAAGGATTGGAGCTGTTCTGAAGGCATAGCAATATTAATATAATGAAAGGTGTTTCTGGTATTTTTTCCTATATTTCAAAAAGTAGAGGGTTGCTCTGGAGTTATTTTAGGTACTATTTGAAATGGTGTGCTTTCAGATGTTTTATGAAAATGGGCAAGAACTTTAACTTGAAGGCAGTGGAGTGAGCATACAGCTCTGGAAAAAATGAAGAGACCACTCCTAATTCTTCATAAATCAGCATCTCTACATGTGTGGCAGCCATTCCATTCCAGTGTCTGTTAAATTCCAACACAGGCACACCTCATTTTACTTAATGAGGTACTGATTAGGTGATTACCTGAACCAAATCTAATTTAACGAGGAAAAGTATAAAAACCACTGCTGTGGTCATCACTATCCTCTTGCAATAGGACCAGCTGGATGGCAGAAACAGTGCAAGTAGTACCTGAAAGGTAATTTTAATAAAAAAATAACTATTCAGCATGACAAAAGAGTTGAAAAGAAAAGCTTTGAGTGAGGAAAAGAAGGGTTCAATTCTGGCTTTACTGGCAGAGGGAGACAGTGAGCCTCAGGTTGCTTCCATCCTGAAAATTTCAAAGACGGCGGTTCATAAGAACAAGGTCAAGCAACAGACATTGGGGACTACAAAGTTACAGACTGGCAAAGGGCAAAAACGACTGTCCACTGGCCGAGATGACCATCAACTAATTCGAATGTCACTCAACAACCGTAGGATGACATCAGGTGACCTACAAAAAGAATGGCAAACAGCAGCTGGGGTGAAGTGCACGGTGAGGACGGTTCTAAACAGGCTCCTAGGGGCAGGGCTGAAGTTGTGCAAAGCTATAAAAAAGCCCTTCATCAATGAGAAGCAAAGAAGAACCAGGCTGAAGTTTGCAAAAGACCAAAGGGATTGAACCATAGAGGAATGGAGTGAGGTCATCTTCTCTGACGAGTCAAATTTTCAGCTTTGCCCAACACCTGATCGTCTAATGGTTAGATGGAGACCTGGAGAGGCCTACAAGCCACTGTGTCTCGCACCCACTGTGAAATTTGGTGGAGGATCGGTGATGATTTGGGGATGCTTCAGCAAGGCTGGAATCGGGCTGATTTGTCTTAGTGAAGGATGCATGAATCAAGCCAAGTACAAGGTTATCCTGGAAGAACACCTGCTTCCTTCTGCTCTGACAATGTTCCCCAACTCTGAGAATTGTTTTTTCCAGCAGGACAAAGCTCCATGCCACACAGCCAGGTCAATCAAGGTGTGGATGGAGGACCACCAGATCAAGACCCTGTCATGGCCAGCCCAATCTCCAGACCTGAACCCCGTTGAAAACCTCTAGAATTTGATCAAGAGAAAGATGGATGGTCACAAGCCATCAAACAAAGCCAAGCTACTTGAATTTTTGTGCCAGGAGTGGCATAAAGTCACCCAACAGCAATGTGACAGACTGGTTGAGAGCATGCCAAGACGCATGAAAGCTGTGATTAAAAATCAGAATATACCAAATATCACAATATACCAAATATTGATTTCTGAAGTCTGCCTAAATTAAAACATCAGTATTTTGTTGTTAAAAAATGAATATGAATTTTTCTTTGCATTATTTGAGGTCTGAAAACAATGCATCTTTTTTGGTTATTTTGACCAGTTGTTATTTTCTACAAATAAATACTCTAAATGACAATATTTTTATTTGCAATTTGGGAGTAATGTTGTCAGTAGTTTATAGAATGAAACAAAACTGTTCATTTTACTCAAACACATACAGTGGATATAAAAAGTCTACACACCCCTGTTAAAATGCCAGGTTCTTGTGATGTAAAAGAATGAGACTAAGATAAATCATGTCAGAACATTTTCCACCTTTAATGTGACCTATAATGTGAGCAATTCAGTTGAAAAACAAACTGAAATCTTTGAGGGGGAAAAATAAAAAATAAAAAAAATAATAATCTGGTTGCATAAGTGTGCACACCCTTAAACTAATACTTTGTTGAAGCACCTTTTGATTCTATTACAGCACTCAGTCTTTTTGGGTAAGAGTCTATTAGCATGGCACATCTTGACGAGGCAATATTTGCCCACTCTTCTTTGCAAAAGCGCTCCAAATCTGTTAGATTGCGAGGACATCTCCTGTGCACAGCCCTCTTCAGATCACCGCACAGATGTTCAATTGGATTCAGGTCTGGGCTCTGGCTGGGCCATTCCAAAACGTTAATCTTCTTCTGGTGAAGCCATGCTTTTGTGGATTTGGATGTGTGCTTTGGGTCGTTGTCGTGCTGAAAGGTGAACTTCCTCTTCATCCTAAGCTTTCTAACGGACGCCTGAAGGTTTTGTGCCAAAATTGCCTGGTATTTGGAACTGTTCATAATTCCCTCCACCCTGACTAAGGCCCCGGTTCCAGCTGAAGAAAAACAGCCCCAAAGCATGATGCTGCCACCACCATGCTTCACTGTGGGTATGGTGTTCTTTGGGTGGTGTGCAGTGTTGTTTTTGCGCCAAACATACCTTTTGGTATTATTGCCAAAAAGTTCAACCTTGGCTTCATCAGACCATAACATATTTTCCCACGTGCTTTTGGGGGACTTGATGTTTGTTTTTGCAAACTTCAGCCGGGCTTGGATGTTTTTCTTTGTAAGAAAAGGCTTCTGTCTTGCCACACTACCCCATAGCCCATTCATATGAAGAATACGGGAGATTGTTGTCACTTGTAGCACACAGCCAGTACTTGCCAGAAATTCCTGCAGTTCCTTTAATGTTGCTGTAGGCCTCTTGGAAGCCTCCCTGACCAATTTTCTTCTCGTCTTTTCATCAATTTTGGAGGGATGTCCAGTTCTTGGTAATGTCTCTGTTGTGCCATATTTTCTTCCCTTGGTGATGATTGTCTTCACTGTGTTCCATGGTATATCTAATGCTTTGGAAATTCTTTTGTACCCTTCTCCTGACTGATATCTTTCAACAATGAGATCCCTCTGATGCTTTGGAAGCTCTCTGCGGACCATGGCTTTTGCTCTGAGATGCAACTAAGAAAATGTCAGGAAAATCCTACTAGAACAGCTGAACTTTATTTGTGA
>JACXGI010003181.1:0-12267 GCA_016801175.1 Esox masquinongy | reverse complement strand
AAGGGTGTGCACACTTATGCAACCAGGTTATTGTAAGGTTTTTATTTTTCATTTTTCCCCCTCGAAGATTTCAGTTTGTTTTTCAATTGAACTGTTCACATTATCGGTCACATTAAAAGTGAAAAAAGTTCTGACATGATTTATCTTTGTCTCATTCTTTTACATCACAAAAACCTGGCATTTTCACTGGGGTGTGTAGACTATTTATATCCACTGTACCTATGAATAGTAAAACCAGAGAAACTGATAATTTTGCAGTGGTCTCTTAATTTTTTCCAGAGTTGTAGGATGATGAAGACTATTGGGGGAAGATGTTATGCTATTTTTGGCCTGTTACTCCTATAATTCTGTGTCCATCATAGTCAGTGTGGTCTTTAGTGGATTTTAACCGATTAATATATTTGTCATAAAATACAAAATGTTTGCACGAGTCAGTGACCATCTGGAGATAGGAGACAGCACATAAACATTTTCTCACACATCTATATTGCTATTGCATTGAAACTTGGACCATTGTATTCTAGCATACGTTTTCAACAATTTGTCTACATATGAAAGTAGAATACTTTATCACAGCTCTTTCAATAAATCAGAATTTGGTTGATTGTTCCTTTCACCATTGCGTTTTCAAAATTGTATACTCACAGATATATTTGTACTCCATCTGAGCTGATACTGCCATCTGTGACTTCCGTAATCCTGTGTCTCTGCTTTGCATTGTGCTGTTTTATAGGACAGAGGGTGTGAAAAGACTAAGAACTAATCCCCCTAAAATCAACTGAGGAATTCCAGGAATCCAACTGATAGCTACGCTACTTTCTTATTGGCTTCATGTAGAGATTTGGCTTCACTGATGAGCCAAAACATTATGACCACTCACAGGTGAAGTGAATATCTGATCATCTCCTAACAAGGGCACATGTCACGGTCTGGGTAGATTAGATGGTAAATTAACAATCAGTTCTCATAGTCAATGTGTTGGATGCAGGATAAATAGACAGGAATACAGACCTGAGCAACTTTGACATGGGACAACTTGATATGGCCAGACAACTTGATCAGAGCATCTCTCAAACGACAATGCTTATACGGTGCTCCCGGTCAGCAGTGGTGAGTACCTACTGACAGTGGTCCGAGGAGGGACAAACCACAGACCGGTGACATGGTGTTGGGTGCCCATGGCTCATCGATGCGCGAGGGCAATAAAGGCTATCACGTCTGGTCCAAACCGTCAGAAGGTCTACTGTGGCACAAGTCACAGAAAATGTTAATGATGGTTACGGGAGGAATGTGTCACAACACACAGTGCATCGCACCCTGCTGCTTATGGGGCTGCGTAGCCGCAGACTGGTCAGAGTGTCCATGATGACCCCTGTCCACCGAAAGCATCACGTGGATGGCGGTGTACGTCTGTTTACCTGGGGAAGTGACCGCACCAGGATGCACTGTGGAAAGATGACAAGCCGGTGGAGGGAGTGTGATGCTCTGGGCAATGTTCTGCTGGGAAACCCTGGGTCAGGGATTTCATGTGGATGTCAGTTGGACACCTGCCACCTACCTAAACATTGCTGCAGACCAGGTACACCCATTCATGGCAATGGTATTCCCTGATGGCAGTGGCCTCATTCAGCAGGATAATGCGCACTGCCACACTGCACACATTGTTGGGGAATGGTTTGAGGAACATGATGAAGACTTCAAGATGTTGCCCTGGCCTCCAAATTCCCCAGATCTCAATCTGATTCAGCATCTATGGGATGTGCTGCACCAACCGGTCAGATCCATAGCGGCTCCACCTCACAACTTACAGGACTTGAAGGATCTACTGCTAATGTCTTGGTGCCAGATATCACAGGACACCTTCAGGGGTCTTATAGAGTCCATTCCTCAGCGGGTCAGCGCTGTTTCGTGGCACGCGAATGACCAACAGCAAATTAGGCAGGTGGTCATAATGTTTTGGCTCATCAGTGTACAGTACCATTCACAGGGTCAACTCACTAGACAGTGAGTTAGATATTTCCTCTGAAACCCTAAAATGTATCAATTAATTTGTGAGACATTGAGTATAAATAGAGGCAATATTATTTTAATGCTTAAGTTGTAAGGCAGTGCCTCAGGTGTAAGACAAAACACTTTTTGATTTCACATTTGAGATTCCACAGCTCAAATATTTGTTTTCCAGTTTGAGACGTTCAAAGAAGTGGGGTTGATATGATAGACTGTCTGAACTTAAATAAGTATTGATCATGGATTTTGTATATTTGCTGTACGTGTTACATTTGCTGCTCTCTCAATCACTTCACTGCAACTAAGAGACAGAGAGAGAAAGACAGATTGAAAGAAAAATACAGAAAGAAGGGTGTAAGGGAAGGGGAGAAAGAGAGAGAAAAGTGTTGTAGAAAAAGTAGCCAGAGGGAGAGAGATGTTATGGTGTTTGAATCAGCAAAGCCTTGGCTTTAGCTGGTAGTGCTGGCTCCCCCCCATCCCTACCTCCACAACCCCTCCCTCAGAGAGACAGACAGAGGTATTAATACAATACATACTAGCATGGTCTGATCTCATAGGCCCAAGCAAACCCAGGAAAAGGCTTAGTCAGCACATCTCCACAAAGCAGGCTTTTCAGCCGCATCTGTGTTCTTCTTCCTCCTGACACAACTGGTCCACGGATAGCCCACAAATAAATGCCCACGGATGGACCAGTAGTTGGCTTCTCAAGGGCACTTGTCCTCAAGTGACTGTATCCCTGCCCGTTTCTATAAAGTGCAGTTGGGTGCAAAGTTGCATTTGCCCTGACCAGAAAAATTTGCCAGCAAGATGACTTGCTCTGATGGGGGCAATATGTCGACAGTGGCCCTGACAGGATAGAAAAGTAATAAAGACACCTTCTGTACTGTCTCCATATCTCCAAAATCACATGACTGTCACACCTCCCTTGTATATCTGGTGAATTGTGTATTTTAAAAACACGCGATAGCTCCCAGTGGCAAGATTTTTACTGGATGTTAAATTTCAAGAACGCTCTCTCGCATGCCTGTTGGTACTACATATTTTCTTTTTAACTGTTTTCAGACACATTTTACACAATGTTCTTTCATCTGCTAGTTTGCAGAAGACAGAAAACTGAGGAAAACCAGGAGGAAATCCAGTAGTGTGTGTGCCATATAGTATACTATTTGGACACATTGGTTGCAGTGTTCTTACGAAACTCAGGCATTTCTTTAATAACACCAACCATACTAAAGCTAAACAGGTCTTTACGCCTGAAGGAAAAACCTATTACCATTTCCATTAAGGCTACTGAAAGATATTGAAAGAGTAGGCTATTTCAAATCAGCATCCTTTTGTCTTACTTCTTATCACTTCTCTGGTTATCTAGTCTGGATAAGGTGCTTGATACAGTGAGTTAAATGGCGTGCAGGTGCATTAGTGTGTGAGCAGAGTTAGGCAGAGCACGGGTTTACGTTTACACTCTCCTGAACAAGTGTGGTGCATTTTTTTAGTTTGTTTGTTCACTAGTATGCCTTTGGAATGATCAAACACCCCTTTTACTTGGCCCTTTCATAACCAAAACAGCAAATAGGCTATTGGGATTTGTTTTGTATATATTATTATTAAATTCAGACAGAAAACACCACGTGTTAGTTTAACCATTTATTAGAGAACTTACTGTATGCACAGTCCTGTACATGCAAGTCTTGGCATTAGCTCCTCTAGGGTAACTCATTGCCATCACATGATCGTGTATACGATATTACCAACAATAGCATAGCCTTGATATTATTAATGCAATTCTCTTGGCAATGAGCAAGGTACGCAGTACCGATCCCCCCCACAAGGAACACAGAATCGAACAGGTGAAGGCAGGGGTGGTGGGTGGGCGTGCACCCGCAGGCTAGTACAAGCATCAACAACCGACTGTGTCAGTAACCTGATGATTAAATTGACAGGTATACAATCTGACATGGTGATTGGACCGATTCTGCATCAGCTGATGCGTTGCTGACCAATTACCATTCGGGTTTCCTGGCTGAACTGGCTACGCTAATTACAGTTTAATTATAAATATCAGTATTTTCAGTCTGCTATTTAATTCAGGCCTTTATATTACAGGATTAATGTTGAAATTATAATAATATTATTTAAAAAAAACTGTGGCGTAATGAGAACTTTGTGGAAATAGTGGTAAATGCATAATTGCTGGACAAAATTGAGGGAGTGAAGGAGGAAGGGAAATGAGTCTGTTAAGTGGAATATGGTTCAGGTTCAGCTGACTGGCTTGGATTGTAATCATGGTGGGAATGGGACTGGTTAAGGCCTGGTGTGACTGTCTGTCTGTATTCATGACTGTCTCTGCTTCCATATGCATGTATGTGAGCGCCTTCCATATGCATGTACGTATGGATGTCTATGTGAGTACATCAGAATAGCTTACTATACACCTGAAGGTTATCTCCTTTACCGTGCAGACAAGCAGACAGGCAAGCAGGCAGACAGGGAGGGAGGCCAAGCAGACAGACAGGAAGGGAGTCCAAGCAGACAGACAGGGAGGGAGGCCAAGCAGACAGACAGGGAGGGAGGCCAAGCAGACAGACAGGGAGGGAGGCCAAGCAGACAGACAGGGAAGGAGGCCAAGCAGACATACAGACAGGGATGTCAAGCTAAGTCAGAAGTGTTACCTTTGAGGCAGAGTTCCATGTCTTCAGTCTGTCATTTGTCTGTGTCTGAAATTCCATGTCTGTCTGTCTGTCTGTCTTTATGTTGTCTGTCTGTTTGTCTGTCTGCCCGAAGGCACAATTCCATGTCTTCGGTCTGTCAGTCAGTTTGTCTGGCTGCCCGAAGGCACATTTCCATGTCTCCAGTCTGTCTTGTCTGTCTGCCTGAATGGTTGGAGCTGCTACAGGATATGAACTACTCTAAACTATTCCCTTTATAGTGCACTGGGGATAAAAGTTGCATTTCGAAGCATGCATGTCTACTGTAGGAAGCCAGCCTAGCTTTTTGACCTAACTCGTGGCAAAACATTTCAGCCACTTTTGAGCGGCGAGAAAGATTTTTGTTTTACGTTTAATTTCCTGCAATTGTATCATAACTAACAAAATCAGTGCAGGCCCCTTGGAATTCAGGAGCATCCTGCGTCCTCGGTCAGGATTTAGCAATGACCCCATTGTTTGGTAGTGGTAACTACCACTCAGCAACATTTTAGTCGGCACGGCTAATCGAGTAACTGTCAGTGACTGCTGTCAAGTGTCAAAACAGCACCAGGTGGAACCTATTACTTACTGTCAATAGTAAGCTGATATATTTATGTACAGGGCCTTGCGAAAGTATTCAGACCCCTGACTACTCACCCCTTTATTTATAAACACTGAAACTCAAAATCAAACTTTTTCAAGTACCATTGCTTTTATATTGGGACGTATTTGTAAGAAAAATAGTCAACTGAAATATGCAGTAAAATATGTGTAAGTATTCATCCACCACACAGTATTCATCCCTCACACAGTATTCATCCCCCACACATTTTGGCCAAAAAGCTCTATCGTGGTCTCATCTAACCACAAAACCTTTTCCGTGGGTCACTCTCGTGATTTCTGACAAAATGCTTTAAAATTGTACTTTGTGAGGAACTGCTTCTTTGTTTCTTCCAACCCTCCCATAAAGGTGTTATTCAGAGCACTTGATATTTGAGGTACTGTCTTTTCTAGGCAGTGCCTGGGTGGCATGATGCAGCTCATGCTTCCTAATTATTGATCACTGAAATTTTCTCATGGGGATATCCAAACATTATTTTTTACTCTTTTCCAAATTTATGCACTTGTATTGCTTAATCTCTAACTTCTGTGGAAGGCTCTGTGGCCTTTATTTACCTTCCGATTCACAGCCTGACCAGTGTTAATTTGACAGTGGGGGTTTTATCCAGAAAATGTGGCAGCTTTTTCTACAACTTTAACGGTTTACAGCTGGAGGCCTCAGTAGAGCAATTTCTCAAAAAATGCAAATAAAAACAGAATGCAATGATGTGCAAATAATTTATCCCTATATTTAAAATAATACAAAGACAACATATCAAATGTTTGAAACAGAGTTATGTTATTGTTTTTGTAAAAATACATGCCCATTTTGAATTTGATTCCAGCAACAAGTTTCAAAAAAGTTGGGACAGGGGCATGTTTACCACTGTGTTGCATTACCTCTTCTTTTAACAATACTCTGTAAGCGTAGTCAGGCAAGTTTAGCACCCAGACTCTTTTACTATGGAGCCATGCTTTTGTAATACGTGCAGAATGTGGTTTGGCGTTGTCTTGCTAAAATATGCAAGGCCTTTCCTGAAAAACATATTGTCTGGATGGCAGCATATGTTGCTCCAACACCTGTATAAATTGTTCAGCATTAATGGTGCCTTCACTGATGTGCAAGTCACCCATGCCATGTGCACTAATGCACCCCCATACCATCACAGATGCTGGCTTTTGAACTGGGCGTTGATAATAAGACGGATGGTCCCTCTCCTCTTTAATCCAGAGGACGCTGCATCCATGATTCCCAAAAATCTGTCCCAACTTTTTGAAATGTGTTGCTAGCCCACTTTGTACAATACATACTAGCATGGTCTGATCTCATAGACCCAAGCAAACCCAGGAAAAGGCTTGGTCAGCACATCTCCACAAAGCAGGCTTTTCAGCCGCATCTGTGTTCTTCTTCCTTCTGACACAACTGGTCCACGGATAGCCCACAAATAAATGCCCACTTTGAATTTGATATTCAAAGTGGGCATTTATTTTTCAAGAAACAATAAAACGTTGAAGTTTCAACATTTGATATGTTGTCTTTGTACTACTTTCTATTGAATATAGGGTTTAAATTATTTGCACATCATTGCTTTCTGTTTTTATTTACATTTTACGCAGTGTCCCAACCTTTTCGGAAATGGGGTTGTACAATTGATAATACAGTAATATAATAATATTGGAATTGGGTCTAAATACTTTTGCAAGCCACTGTATATCTGTTATATTAATGTATTCATAAAGTTTCTGCTTGCTTCCAACCAGTATTTTGACTAGAATTAATAATAATAACATTCTTGTAACCATCCCTCAACTTTTGTATCTTCCAGGCAAACTAGGGAACAAGAGACACCCCCAGACTTTTTCTACTTCTCGGATTTTGAGAGACACAATGCTGAGATTGCTGCCTTTCACCTTGACAGGTATGTGCTTGTGTATCTGTCCATCTGTGTGTGTGTGAGAGTCACTTCTAAATTGGAAAAATGGCATAATGTACTGCATGCTGATAATATATATACTTTATTATTTTATAATAGTATTTTATTGGGTGAAAATCTACAGTAATGCTGAAATTATGGTGATTGGCTGTGATATTCCTCACTGATTTCTTCTCCCCACTGTTTTAATTTTGGGGCTAGGGCAACTAGACAGGGTAAAAAATATTGTAATTTCCAGATTTCTAAAAATGTACAGTCTTTATCAATTAATTTATTGGATTAAGAATACATTTTTTGTTCGAATAACCTCATCTTATCTAAAGGTATTTCTGTCATACTGTTTTTTAAGTATAAGATCGAGCAGATAAACAACAATGCATTTTTTTTATTCCGGAGGGCATTGTATATATTTTTGGCGTCAACACGCCCTTGACTGCTGCATCAGCGAGAAAAGCTGACAAGTTCCAGAACATTCCGGAGGCAGCCAGCAAGGCCAGCCCCGTCCCTGCCAAGCCGCATAGGAGGTACATTAAGACCCCTGTAGAGCAGTTTTGGGCCAAAGTTGATGAAGAAGAAGGAGGAGGCTTCACGGCGCAGCGACGAGGAATAGTCAGAAGTGGGAAGACAGCTAGAAGAGGGAGGTTGCACAGGCCCCCCAGGCGTTCAAGCCCATACCCATTTCTCGTGTACCGCCACCCTGGGCTGCTAGCACAAATTCCGGCTGGGCTGCAGCATACACGGGAACCTCAGCACTCAAGGTGATATACTCTCAGCATCAGTGGAGAAGCTCAGGGCCCCAGCCACGCCCGGCAAGAGCCCTTGCGCCCAGCAACACCCAACAAGAGCCCCTGCGCCCCAGCCACGCCCGACAAGAGCCCCTGCGCCCCAGCTGTGCATGCCATTATATAAGAATGTGTTTTTTTCTTTGAGCAATTTTACCTCAATTAAAGATTTCTCAAATTTTCACTGTAAGATCAAGCTGATGAACAAAGACAGTTTTATGAGCATTTTTTGGTCATCTTTAGCACGGGTGCCATCGTGGAGGGCATTGGATGTGCCTAGTTGCCTTGTTCGGTATAAAGGATAAAGCTCACTGCACTAGCACATTTCCAGCAGGCAGGCAGGGTGAATGTTATGCAATGTGTTTACTATAGCCTGTTTCTGATGTCGTTCAAACACACACACACCTCCCCCTCCAACACACACATGCACACACTTTCAATTTAATGCCAGGACTGGGCCAAAGGCATGTGTTTGCGTGGGCTGAGCGGTCAGAGGAGAGGAAACCAAGGGGCATGCCAATGAGCAGGGCATCATTTAGGGCAGGAAGGAGGTAACTGCTAGCCTCTAAAGAGCAGGTTGCTTTTAGTTTGCGCTTCAGTTGTCTATGCCAAGTGGAGGCTGCCTATATAAATTATGGCCTTGTTGTTTTTATTCCCATAGTCACACTACCTTTGGGCAGCAGCGTGTGGGAAGCTGTGGGCCTGGGTATAAAGTGGTGCCCTGTGATGGAATAGGGTGCCTTTCAGGATGCAACTTCTTCCTCTGATCAAGGTTATGTCAAAGAAAAATGATTTCATCCATTCTATTCTACATAACAAGATAGGACATAAAACCAGAGAAGTTGTTTGGGTCTGTTTGTAACCTTTTCCTTCCCAGATGTCAATGTAACTAGACTTGTATTTGAATAAAATACATCGCGTTAATGTTATATAAAAGGTGCAATGAGCAGCCCTCCCTATACCCTACAAAGTACTGTACTGTTCTGTACTTTTTAAGGAGGATAACGAGAGGAAAACAGAGAGACTAACAGAAATAGAGATAGACAGAAAGAGCGATAGAGAGACAGGAGAGAGAAAGAGAGAATCTGGATCATACAGACGTTTCTTTGTCATCTGGTTGACAGTGACGCTGAGACCAGCTATAGCTACTGAGAGCTTTCTTCTAGGTGGCTAGGGTTTCATCCCTGCAGCCCCTTTCCCCTGTCTGTCTCCCCCTGAGGGGTAAGTCTCTGAGGTTACACACACACATGCACAGGTAAGTATTCAGACACACACACACAGACACAGATGTATGCACACACACACATACACACAAAAACATACCCATGCCCACCTCTCCCAGGAGTGTAAGTCTCAGGGGTCATGTTGCATAGCTAGTTTGTCTCAGTCACACACACACACACAGAGATAGTCCCAGGCTTGTCCAGGAAGAAGGTCTGGTGAAGAGGAAGGAAAAAAAATGCTTTCCAGAAAGAAAAGGCCTCCCAGAAAGAGAGGGGGAGAGTTACAGGATGAGAGTGGAAAAGGGAAAAGAAGGAAAAGCAAGAGACAGGTGCACCAAGAAATAAGATGAGATGCACTTTAAAGACAAAGAGAAAATTAGGAAGTATGAGAGTGAGAGAGGAAAGTGACAGAAGCAATGGAATGCAATGTCTTCAGTCTTTTCAACCAAAAATACATATTTCTAATGTCCTTTCAACATCTTGTGCTTGGGGAAGCTAAAGCTGGGCATACATCTTAAAATGTTTCAAACGTGGACGTGCTCACATGTCCCTCGGTGGGTGCTCACATTAAATAAAGGTTCCTTAGTTGATCCCGGCTTGCTTTTCGTATCATGTTGTTGTTGCTTTTCTCTTCACTATCATTGTTTTGATCTCATATTCTGACTCCTGAATGTTTCGAAGACCCTGTCACAGTGAACAAGCAATAACCAAAATGCAGGAAAACAAATCCAGGAAATAACATTCAACATGGAATTAACAATGATCTATTAATGAGTTGCACTTCTCTCTGTCACACCATGCAATGGGCACTCAAATTGGCTCCCAAAAGTTGAACGCTGCCCAGTCATACTTAAGAAGGCAAAATTATTGTTACTTCTCAATTAAAAGTTGCTGGAAATATACTGACTGCATTGAAAATTTGATGGAATTGGATATATAACTAAGACTATGTCATCACTGTGATTATGCTGAGAAATAGGTCACACCTACTAGCAATGCTTACATTAACTCGAATCTGGTGCTCTCTCCTCAACCAAAGCTAATTAGCTTATTTCCAGGCCACTTTAGTACACTTGTGACTAAATATTCCCGAGCTCCAATTGAGAATGCATTGAAACTTGTACAATACAAAATTACAATGAAATGAGAAACCCATAGAAAGTACAATGGTGCCAGATACACTATGTCTCTTCTACTGTGCTTGCCTAGTGAAACGAGTCTGGATCTGTGATATAGTTTAAACAGAATGATTAACGTAACAATGAGGATTCTTTCACTAGAATAATAATTTGGACCGATTGACCAGTTAAATTTTCTTTCTGTCTCTGAAAGATAATAAATCCTAAACTTTTTCATATAAGCAAGGTATTTTCTTTAATTTCAAAGCGGAATGAAATTGGTTTGATGTGTATGTATATCTATGGTCTCACCCCAAAGGATTCTAGATTTCAGAAGAGTGCCCCCGGTGGCAGGAAGGCTGGTAAACATGACAAGGGAGATACGGGATGTAACAAGGGACAAAAAGCTCTGGAGGACCTTCTTCATCTCACCAGGTAAACACACTCCCACACTGTTACTACTTCCTCACAACATTCTAACAGATTTCCCACAGATTACGTGAAGGACAAAGATGCCAGAGATTTCTCTTTAACAATGTGACCTCACCATGGAAATCTCTGTCCTAGCTACTGTATAGGCCAGTAGATCGGTGTCTTACTGTAGATTGGTGATATAGATTGGTACACACACACGCTCTATTCCTATCAAACTATTTGCCTAAAAAATGTTGTTAATGAGGACTGAGGAAAAGTCCTCCTTTACTTGAAACGTCACTTAAATGTTGGCAAACTCAAACCGGTCATTGCTTCTGGACTGGAATTGGAGTATAGACACACAAAAACACAAACACAAATCTGAAAACAAGCGAGCTGCGGAGCACGATCATTCACCAGAAAGATTCCCATTAAGAGGATGGACCGAAATCCACCTAAACAAGGTATCCCTTCGATAATTCCATTTAGCTCAAGAGCTCAGTGCTGGGCCAGTGGGGACCAAGAGAATAAACAGATGAGACGCACAGAAAAACAGACAGACATACAGTACAGTATCTGTAAAAAGTAGGGTGGAAAAGCTATCAGTAATTGGCCAAATTTACCAGAATGTTCTGTAATTTTGGTAATTAACAGAAAGTATTTGGCAAAAATAAAAATGTTGGTAATTTATACTTGAATAACTATATATATTACATACATGATTTAGGTTATAAACCATAGGGTTAAATTGAAATCACCTAATTAATGATAAAACGGCAAATTTTAATCAATAATTGCAGATCTTCAGTTAGCACAATTACTCTATACCCAAATGAACTGAAGCTTCCCGTAATATACCTTTCCTTTGGAAACCTAGTCAAAGGTCAGTCATCTTCATTGATGTGTTGTACTGTATCATCTGACTGACAAAACAATACCAAGGCCTGTCTGTTATTTTGTCTCAAATGTTTGTAACATTGGCATAGCTTAAGCAGGGCTTAACAAAGGTCCTTTACATTCAATAGGAAGTTCACCATGTATCGAATTCCCATTTAATAGTTCAAGACCCAGACATTCGTTCTAAAATTTTGTAAAAGCTGTTAAACAAAACTAAACCATGGGTTACAGTTTCTGTTGGCCCATATACTACATTCAATGCGAGAAACCATATACTATTAAGTTGTAAAATACTGAACTTTCCTCCGAAAGGCTGTAGCCGTTCTGAACTTTTAATACCTGTCTTCAGTCAATCTGTCTTCAGACTATCCATTAGATTCCCATGCAGCCCAGTGAACAGCAATGTGGAATAACAGAGGCCATTCTATCTGACAGGAGATTACTGTTAGACTCAGACAGTTTGCTGGCTCAGCACTTGCCTCCCTCCATTCCTACCTCCCTGAACCCAAGATTAAGAAACCAACACCAGTCCAGCTCTACGACCTACCAGTTTTCTTTTTCTTTCTTTCTGTGTGTCTGACTGTGTCTCGCACACAAAACACACACAC
>JACXGI010003180.1:43142-65207 GCA_016801175.1 Esox masquinongy | reverse complement strand
TCTATACGACTGACCCCCCAGCGGTCTATACGACTGACCCCCCAGCGGTCTATACGACTGACCCCCCCAGCAGTCTATACGACTAATCCCCCAGCGGTCTATACGACTAACCCCCCAGTGGTCTTATACCACTGACCCCGCCTGTGGTCTATACCACTGACCCCCCCAAACTGTCCATACCACTAACGCCCTCTCCTCCCAGGTGATCAAGAGGCGGAACGTGCGCCAGGAAGACAGCGGTAAGAAGTCGGAGCGCAGGCGTCTGAAGACGACACGTCTAAAGGAGTACACCATCAAGTCCCACTCGTCCATGCCCCCCAACAACACCTACGTCAACTTTGAACGTTTCTCCCAGGTGCTGGAGGAGATCGCTGCTGCGGAGGAGGGGTTGAAAGACCTGGAACACAACCAGAGGTTTGTGGGTTTGTGGGGCAGAGAACCGGATTAACAGATGGTTGGCTGATTGGTAGATTCATTCATATGATACATTGCATGAATTCAAATATACCCCCCCTTGTCCAGGTCTTGTCGGGAGGACGTGGCTGCTCTCCTCTCTATCTACGAGGAGAAGGAGGGCTGGTACAAGGAAGAGAACCAGAGCATCGCCAGAGACCTGGGTCACATCCGTCAAGAGCTGCAGCGTACCCAGACCCAGCGCAAGCAGAACCAGGAGGATGCTCGTGCGACCATGTTAGCCACCAACGCACTCAAGAGGAAGTTTGGGCGTCTGGAAAACCGCTACGAGGTCCTGGCGGAGCAGGTGGCATCGGAGGTGCGCTGGGTGGAGGAGATGATCAGAGGGATGGAGAGGGAGAAAGACTCTCCGGTCATGCCCTAAGGCCTGGCTCCAGCCAGGCTCCTACAATCAGCCGGACATGCCTTTTACAGTCACAGACGTTATTCTCAAACTACTTCTGCTTCTTTATGGGACAGTGTGGTCGTGACCTGAAGGTGATGTCTCACCTGGCTGGGGCAGGTGTCAGTAAATGACATTCTTATTGTCAAATCACGTCTGACTGTCTGTGTGTTTAGTACAGGTACCGTCACGACAAGGGTTACATGTAAACTAGTTGTCATGAAATTCCGAACTAGAGCCCAATCATAAGGCTTGATGCCGCCACTCAGATGTTTTCAAGTCAAAGAGGTTGCTCATCCTGTAACAATGAAATGACCAACAATGCTGGGTCCTTACCATGACTACACTTACAAAATATTAATATAATCATTTTTTAAATAAAATAACTTTTTAGTATGTCAAGTAAATATCCATTCCAGTATTTTCCAAATTAATGTATATTGGTGAAGATTAAAATGCAGTGTTGGTGGAATAAGCTGTCAGTTTTTGCAGCGTATCTTGTAAAGATGGCAATCTTTACGGCCAAATGTTTTGGATGGGAGTGTATATTGAGCCAGTTAGGAAATGACAGAGGGGACACAGATTGCAGGTAGCAGGGAAGTTGAACCCTTGTCCCTGGTGGGGAGAGGGGTTACATGTGTCTAAACTGGAAATGTCACCACTAGGCTACAGGCTCTGCTCCCAAGCCCTATAGTTAATGGAACACATGGTTTCCTCTTGTGCTACAGCCTCAGTCTGACTTTGTACAGTAGGCCAAGTTCAAGTGAGCAAAATTCCCTCAGGCCGTAACATGAATAATTCCCAGTTGATTACATAATACAAATTGCAGTGACATAACAGGAAATCCATGTCCATGTATTATAGGGAGATCCTAGTGCTTTTCATATCGGACAAGTGAATATTGCATGGCACAGAATTTGGCCCGAAATCCTTAAGTACCATCTCATATTGTATACCATAATTTCCTGAAATGACTCGTTTTGCAATGCAAAGATATACATGAAACAAAGGCAAGCACTATAGTTCTCTTAAGTATGGAGAGAATTCTAAGATTTATAGTTTCTATAAACCTATTTTGCAAGTTGTATGCTGCATTGAACACCGTATTGCCTATAATATAAGCAGATATGTACTATAGTAATGTCTAGACATGGTAGTGAAAATACAGCCGTAGTGACTGTCCCTCTGAATGTTTTAGGCCTGATTCCCGGACACGTGTTTCAAGGCTAAAAAGCATGGTCAGTGAAAGTTCTGTATTGAAATAGTTTTTTAGTCCAGAACTTGTCTCAATCTGTGTCTGGGAAACTGGTCCTTTGAAAACTGCTATTGCACATAAGCTTCAAACCAAATGATATGCATGATGTTAAACTATGTATAAAACATTCAATTTTGTTTTTTATTATTTTAACTATAACACACACACTTCAGACATTCCCAAAGTTAATCTTTAAATTTACTGTATGTATCACATTCTATGTTCAGCGTAGGACCGTAAAACCCTATATATTGGTCCAAAACATCTACATTATTTTTACATAAGCAAACTGTATAATGGTAAGTATTTTTAAGTTTCAGATGATATACAGGTATGTATTTTAAATAAAGAAATTCAATACAATACTAACTGAAATCCCTTGTGTATGTTTCTTTTAGGTCAATTATGGAATGTAGAAAATAATCAAGGAAACAAATATCAAATGTATATGCAAACTGCTGACAAGATCAAATGAAATCCCTATGGGAAGTGTACAGTAATATACAGTGGATATAAAGTCTACACACCCCTGTTAAAATGCCAGGTTCTTGTGATGTAAAAGAATGAGACAAAGATAAATCATGTCAGAACTTTTCCCACCTTTAATGTGACTTATAACGTGAACAATTCAATTGAAAAACAAACTGAAATCTTTGAGGGGGAATAAATAAATTACTCAATAACCTGGTTGCATAAGTGTGCAACTAATACTTTGTTGAAGTACCTTTTGATTTTATTACAGCACTCAGTCTTTTTAGGTAGGAGTCTATTAGCATGGCACATCTTGGTGTGGCAATATTTGCCCACTCTTCTTTGCAAAAGCACTCCAAATCTGTCAGATTGTGAGGACATCTCCTGTGCACAGCCCTCTTCAGATCACCCCACAGATGTTCAATTGGATTCAGGTCTGGGCTCTGGCTGGGCCATCCCAAAACATTAATCTTCTTCTGGTGAAGCCATGCTTTTGTGGATTTGGATGTGTGCTTTGGGTCATTGTCGTGCTGAAAGGTGAACTTCCTCTTCAGCTTTCTAACGGACGCCTGATGGTTTTGTGCCAAAATTGCCTGGTATTTGGAACTGTTCATAATTTCTTCTGCCCTGACTAAGGCCCCGGTTGCAGCTGAAGAAAAACAGCCCCAAAGCATGATGCTGCCACCACCATGCTTCACTGTGGGTATGGTGTTCTTTGGGTGATGTGCAGTGTTGTTTTTGTACCAAACATACCTTTTGGAATTATGGCCAAAACATTCAACCTTGGTTTCATCAGACCATAACACATTTTCCCACATGCTTTTGGAGGACTTGATGTTTGTTTTTGCAAACTTCAGCCAGGCTTGGATGTTTTTCTTTGTTAGAAAAGGCTTCCGTCTTGTCACCCTACCCCATAGCCCATTCATATGAAGAATACGGGAGATTTTTGTCACATGTAGCACACAGCCAGCACTTGCCAGAAATTCCTGCAGCTCCTTTAATGTTGCTGTAGGTCTCTTGGAAGCCTCCCTGACCAGTTCTCTTCTTGTCTTTTCATCAATTTTGGAGGGACGTCCAGTTCTTGGTAATGTCTCTGTTGTGCCATATTTTCTCCACTTGATGATGACTGTCTTACCATGTGTTCCATGGTTTATCTAATGCTTTGGAAATTCTTTTGTACCCTTCTCCTGACTGATATCTTTCAACAGTGAGATCCCTCTGTTGCTTTGGAAGCTCTCTGCGGATCATGACTTTTGCTCTGAGATGCAAAAAAGAAAATGTCAGTAAAATCCTACTAGAACAGCTGAACTTTATTTGTGATTAATCAGAGTCACTTTAAATGATGGCAGGTGTGTAATGACTTCTATTTAACATGAGTTTGAATGTGATTGATTAATTCTGAACACAGCCATATCGCCAGTTATAAGGGGGTGTGCACACTTATGCAACCAGGTTATTGTAAGGTTTTTATTTTTCATTTTTCCCCCTTGAAGATTTCAGTTTGTTTTTCAATTGAATTATTCACATTATAGGTCACATTAAAAGTGGAAAAGGTTCTGACATGATTTATCTTTGTCTCATTCTTTTACATCACAAAAACCTGGCATTTTAACAGGGGTGTGTAGACTTTTTATATCCACTGTAGCTCAACTTGACTGTGAGGTCTAACAGCTAAGTAGTGAATTGTAAGCACATACACAACCTTAAAGACCAGGCAGGGAGGTTTTCCAGTGTCAAGCAACGACAGGAACTGATTGGTTGTTGGGTACGTTTTTTACACTAAATATTCCATTGAATATGTACATGTTATTATTTAGATTTGGAGAATGTACCAGTACTTCATGTCATTACCAAGACACATTCTTAAATATTTTTAAGTAAAATGTTTCATTTACATTATGCTGACAGCACACCGGTTACCCATACCACACTCCCTCCAGCATTGTCTAAAATAATGGTTGTCTTTGTGTTGTCATACTAAGAATTCACAAATGTATCACAGGTAATATTCCTTTAACGTGCAACGTGAGAAATTTCAAGGGGGAGAAATGCTTTCATAAGGCACTGCGATGCCATGGGAGTCTACAGCATGTCTACAAACAAAGTATGGACTAGATGTCGTTGGCATGTGATGAATAGTGAACAACCCTCTACAAAAGGATTTGTTTAAAAACCTGTCAGATGGAATGTGCAGTGATTACAGCAGAGTGCACTGTACACTAGTCCTGGCATGGTCAAACAAACAACCAGAGAAACTGCAATGCTGCTCTGATTCTTGTTCTGTAAAAGCATTCTAACCTAGGAGTGACTTGGTTTTGATTTCATAGGGGGACATTTGGACAAAGTAATGTGTGGTGTTTTGACACAGAAGACTCCTCAACCGTTAAGTGGAAAACCTTGTTAACCAATACGATCTGACCTCCATTATGCAGGCTCTAACGGACAAGATAGAGGGGGCTAAAGTAATGTGGGAGAAGGACCAGAAGTTCTTGCAGGAGGTGATAAGGCTGAGTCAAGAGAACCAAACTGCCCTGAAACAGGAGATGGAGGATGTTGCTGAAAGACTGAGAGACTAATGTGTCACTGAGTTTCAGCCTACAGGAGAATGTGAGTGTTTACATGTTGCCTGTGTTCACATGCTCAAAATATATACTCTAGATTGTATGTTGTTTCTGTTTTAAAAATAGTGTTTTCTATACAGGCAATGCTGCATGAGAATGAGACAGCACTTAGGAATTCTGTTGGCCTACAAAGAAACGCACAGATAAACCTGTCTCTAGTTCTGGGTCTGCATAGAGGTACGGTAGGACTGAATCAAAAAATAAAATAACGTTGAATTTAACTGTAAAGGGGGACCAGGGTCTTTTCTCAAGTCGAAAAGTTTGACCTAAGTCCTCTATCCTCTGTCCTCTCTTTCTTGACCCAGAGTGGGATAAGTGGTCTAGGGTTGAATATTTATATTCATTAGTAGGTGAGTGAAAGAGTGTTTTGATTTTATCAGAGGAAGGTTTAAAAGCAATATGCTATGCATCATTTTATCAATTGCATATCTTGGACAATAAGATTATTTTTTAATCGCTTAGTTTTATTTTGGGATGCACCCATGTAAATATAATTACTTTGATGACACTCCATTGGAGAAGGACTGTGTCATTTTATAGAACGCATTTCATGCATGTTCACTCTCTTTAACTGCCTTTGACATTTTTCAAAAAGGAGCCATGGGACAACGGAGAGAACCCAGAAGTTGAGGAAATGTAATTTTAAAAACCCAGGCAAAACATAATATGACTCTCATTTTAACGATTAAAGAATCATTGAAAATGTCGCAGATAATAAATGTTGTTGTATATAAGTGGAAGATGTTCAATAATATTACATTTTGTATTTCACCAGACAAGGTCGAGAGACTACAGTTCAAGTTGACACAAGCTCTCTACCAGTCCCGATCCTGCTCTGCTTCATGTGATGCTTCAAAAAGCCAAAAGGTGGCAGCGATGAGTCAAATGAAAGCCTGCGAGTCCAGCAAACAATATTTGTTGACAGATATGTGAGTATTTAGTTTATATGTTCTGTCATTCTTTGGACTCCAGCGAACCCATTCTTGTCTTGTTCAGGTTAATTTGCACAAAAAATATTTGACTAACTTAAACAGTACACGATGATGCCTTGATATTACAGTGAAAGAAGAGGTTGCAAGATTGAAGAAGGCAGTTTGTGATATGGTAATTGAACACAAGAATCACTGTGTTTGATAACCTCACGTTAGTAGGCGTAACAAACCAACATGGCATAATATAGTTTGAAATTTGTTCACCTGTGTCGTACTGTAGTTCTTTCCTACTTTCTCTCTGGAGATATGGACAGTAAGAGAATAGTGATGGCTTATTTAAAAATAGGACTTATTTTTACCATGTTACAGTAAAATGCTAATACATAGCTTTGTTTATTTTGTATTTTTCTATAATGATTTCTGACAAAATATGTAATGTTTTCTAGCAAAAATGTTAATAAAAATGTTATAAAATATATAAACCTGAAATGTTTATATATATATATATATGTAATAAATTATATTAACCTGAAATGAAAGGAAAATAAAAAATGTGTGTAATTTACTACATATCCCACGATTCAAAGGATGCAAAACCCGGAAATAGAATTTGTATTTTGGCTCAAGGAGTTGCAACCTGTGGTTCCAAGAAAGTACAGAAGAAAGTATTCAGTATACCTTGCTGTTTCTATGTGTATGTATAATTTTTTTTGCAAATCATTCCTTTCAGCCTAATATGCTAGTATTCATACAAACCATTGTTTACAGAATATTTATTGCTATCTGAGTACGCTAGCTAGCTCTGGTTAGCAAGTTCGTTGGCTAGAAACGTTAGCTACAGGACAGCCGATATGTTGTTGTACGCTGTACTAGATCTGTTGCTGTTGCATGACGTGTAAGTGAATACGAAAGACTGAATAAAAACTGTCAGCTGTTAAGAATTTGTGATCACATTCGGCTGTTGTTTAGAATTGACTGGTGTGGTAAGGAAATTAGCTAGTTGACAAACATGGCTTGGAAAGACGTTTTGTTTGTTTGAAATTGAATGTTTTCCCTACTTTACTATTAGTCGTAATTTTAATAGTTTGTGTTAACTTTAAGATTTACTATTCAAATATAACTAGTACTTATTCAATAGATTATGGGGGTGCTGCCACCATTGTAAAAATTATTTTTAACAAGTTGCCACCAGATGTCTGCTAAGATGTTTCTCAGGTGCTCACTACAAGTCTCTGAAATTAACATGGCATAACAAAAAATAATACACCTGTTCTCTTGTATGGTTGCCATAGCTCATGATGATGAACTTTGCCCTCCTGAGGAGCTGAACCACTGGAGCTGGCCTGGCTCTGAACATGAATTTATCAGAGGACCATTCTTCCTCTTCCATAGAGAAAACCTCAGATTGTCCTGAGCACCAAGCAGCCACTCCACATCCTGGAGTTAGCCCTCTGTCTTCCACATACTGCTCTGTTGATGTGGAAGGGGATGGAACCCGTCCTACTAGCCCAACTCAAGAACCTGTTTCAACCAACTCTGCAAGCCCAGCTGAAATACCTGGTTTGACCAAATTTTCTAGTTCGGAACAAACGCCCATTTCAACTAGCCCTGCTAGTCTGTCTAAAACATATAGTTTGACCCACACACCTAGCCTGTATGAAACGCCTGCTTTTACTAACCCTGCTGGCCCAGCTCAAGGATTTGTTTCAACCAACCCTGCTAGCCCCGCTGAAACCATTGTTTCAACCAGCCCTGTTAGCTTACTTCAAACAACTGTTTTAACCAACCCTGCTAGCCCACCTCAAACCGCTGTTTCACCGAACCCTACTAGCCCGTCTGGACCTATTGGTTCACCCAATAAACGAAGCACAGCTGAAGAAGGAATTGTGTCATGGACCCAGGGTAAACATTGTAATAGGGGAAGGCCACCAAAACATCGGCACCAGTCCTCTACACATGCACGCCCATGTCTTCAGCCAGCTACCAAAATGGACTCTGTAAAAGTGACAAAGCCTCTGTCACCAAACTTGTGTGCGCCTGAGGACAACTTCCAGGCACCTGATGCCGAAACAGAGGCTAGGACAGAGCTACTGTCACCTAGCTCACCTTGTCCTGAGGATGGGTGTTTGGTACCTGAGGCCTCTGAACCAAAAAGTCCCTCCAGAGATTTACAGAGTCCTTGTGAGGGCCAGAGTAAGAACAGTCCCAACCTCTCGAGTGCTTCTGTCAGACAAGGAGACTCAGCAAGCCCTAATGTTTTAACCATTGGTGAACACACAGACTCACAGGCCACTGAGGCCAGAGAGGAGCATGAACCCAGACAGACATACGGTAACATTGGCACTGGGATAGTTTCAAGCAAACGTATCAAAGCGCAAAGGACTCTCTACCAATCACCACTGCATCTGATAGGTAAAAAGAGTACTAGAAAAACTTTTAAGGTCAGCCAGCCTCAGAAGACTGACTGTTTACAGCAGGCTGACATTGTGAGAGAGGGTGTGAAAGTAAATAGAAATTTACCCAGCTTTAAGACAGAACAGGAGACTTTCCAGTCAAAAGAGACTTTAGGAAAGAGGAAATATGTAAAAAGATCTCCGATCCGCAAGGTAGGTCAGACGAAGAACACCGATCTGAGGCAAGGGAGTGAGTCTGCTAGAATGGAGAAAAAGACACCTGTAAAATCAACAACCCTTAAGGTAGACACGTCACATGGGACCATGAGAAAGAGGAAGTATCCAAGTAAATGTAAAAGCCCTGATGTAGACCAATCACAGGAGTCTTTAACAAAAACAAAACAGGTGTCTAAAACATCTCCAAACAATAAGGTAGAGCAGTCACAAGAGTCTGGAACAAAAAGCAAACAGGTGCCTAAAACATCTCAGAAGAATAAGCTAGACAAATCACAAGAGTCTGGAACAAAAGGGAAAAAGGTGTCTAAAATAGCTGGAACCCATAAGGTAGACAAATCACAAGAGACTAATCAATCACAAGAGTCTTTGAAAAAAAGGAAATACACAAAGAAATCGAACTCCCACAAGACTCGCCAGTCAGATGAGACTATGAAAATTGGAAAAAACGCAACTAATAAATCACAGAGGAATAAGATAAACCAGGCAGCATCCATAAAATCACAAAGCCATATGGTAGCAAAGTCACAGGCTGTTGACCGACCACAGAAGACTGTGAGAAAGAGGAAATATACAAACAAGTCAGAGAGTTCTAAGGTAGATTCACAGGAGACTGTGATAAATGAGCACAATAATACATCTGAGTCACAGAGTCATACAGTAGACCAGGAGACTGTGATAAATGAGCACAATAATACATCTGAGTCACAGAGTCATACAGTAGACCAGGAGACTGTGATAAATGAGCACAATAATACATCTGAGTCACAGAGTTGTACAGTAGACCAGGAGACTGTGATAAATGAGCACAATAATACATCTGAGTCACAGAGTCATACAGTAGACCAGGAGACTGTGATAAATGGGGAAAAGATATCCAAAAAATCAAGAAAGGAAAAAGTACTGGAAACAGATCAGTCACAGGAAGAGCCTGTAAAAAGGAGGAAATATACTAGGAAATCCCAGAGTCATAAGGAAGTCTTCAATGTCCCCTCCTCAGTCCCTGTGCTGTCTGGAGACCTTTCCTCTCCCCAGTTGAACTCACCTAGTGTCCCAAAGAGGAAGTATAGAAGAAAATCAGAGACCCACAAGTTGGTCTCAGATGTTCCCTCAGACCCTGTACTATCTGCAGGACTTCCCCCCAGCCTCTCTCCTCCTGGCTTCCCCTTCTCACCCAAAACACCTAAGCGAAGGAGAGGCCGACCACTACATGTCCAGCAGCAGCTCCGTCTCACCTCCACACCGGACCTGCACCCCAGGTCCTTCGGAGGAACCGACAGCCCCTTTCCTGCATCCCCTTCTCCCTTGGAATTGTGCTCCAAGACAGAAGGCCCGAACAATGCCTCACCCATCCTCCCTTGGAAACAGTTGGAAGCTACCCCTTTCAGGAAGGTACTGTATGATTGTAATCTCTATCAACACTGATACAAAAAAGATTTTACTTTACTGTATTCTACTGTGAATACTACAACATTCTTCACTCCTGTAAAGGTAAGCGTTTTGCTTGAGCTTTTAGGCGATGAACATCAACTATGTGAATACAGCAAAGTCAGTAGAAATTCCAACATTTGTGATATTAGTCTACAAGCCATTTTGATTTCCCGAAACGGTCATGTTTTTTAAGATAAAAAAATGAAGTCTTTAAAAACTAGGAGCCCATAATCAACCAATGGATTGGTGGTGGTGGTGCAGGGCTACTCATTTCTCCAGAGTATCCTCGTTTGAGTTCAATGCTGTCCCATGTCACTTGTCTCTTCAAGCTCAACATTATCTACTATTTTCCATCAGGTGTCCTTGGTGGCTTGACACCTTGAAGCTCATTTCTTAACGAGGTCTCACACCCATATTACTGCTGTAATACTGCCAAGCATTTTTCACTAACTGTAAGGTGTTAAGAGGAATCATAAATAAGACATGCAGTCTGTAATGAATCAATTTCTTTGGTAATAGTGGCCGTTAAAAACTTGGATACCTCATTCCAAAATGGGAGGACCTCTGAGAAGAAGGTACCTTGTATACACATTTGGTTTTGTTTGTTTATTAGGATGTCGATAAGATGAGCGAGATATTGGACCAGACCACGGTCCAGTTAATGCCATTTTCTGGTAGGGATAGATTCTTACACCATTACGTATTTATCAACATCAACATAGTTGATGTTTCTTTTTGCTGCAATTTAGAGACTTCCTTGAGTTTTCCCAGCTGAGAATAATTTAATAACAGGATTGATGTTTGGATCTGTTCCCATGGAACTCCATTGGCCTGGAGAACCGCACGTTATTGCAATTGTAAAGAAAAAAAAAAAGAGTTAAATTCGAGTTGTAGGTCCTAAAATGCGCTCAGATTTCTGTCTAATGTTATATATAGAGTATGTATGCCTCTATCACTCTACTGAGGAAAGCGGACAATATTTCCCCCTATCAGGAGTTTGTAATTGTGAAATACTAGGATTGATGAATTATGCTTAATTTCAGTTTTATTGTGTTTTTCTACTCAGCGCCACACAGACAGCAGGTGTGCTATGATAGGGCCAAATTTCAGGTTGAGGTGCAGTAGAAATTGACATGAGGAATGAGATGAATTATTGTTGTTGAGATGCTGGCTTTACCTCAACCTCTCCTAATGCCACTCACACGGCAAACAATGGCCTCAACCTCATCTGCCAGCCACCCCACAACAGGTCTCTAAATCACTACTCTGTCTCTTCCACTCACCTCCAATCCTACCCTGTCAGCCCCAACCGGAGTGGTCATGGATAATATCTCCTCTGTCTCTACCCGACTGGTGATGGATAATGTCTCCTCTGTCCCTACCTGAGTGCTCATGGATAGTATCTCCTCTCAGTCCCTACCCCAGTGGTGATGGGTCAAATCTCCTCTCTGTCCCTACCCCAGTGGTCATGGGTCATATCTCCTCTCAGTCCCTACCCAAGTGGTCATGGGTCATATCTCCTCTCAGTCGCTACCTGAGTAGCCATGGATAGTATCTCCTATCAGTCCCCACCTGAGTGGTCATGGGTCAAATCTCCTCTCAGTCGCTACCCGAGTGGTCATGGGTCAAGTCTCCTCTCAGTCCCTACCCAGATGGTATGGGTTTTTTCCTGTAATTTTCTGCTAAATCCTTCTCCCTTCCTCTCCTGGTTCAGCCTCTTCAACCCTACTCCTCTTGCACATTCTATAACTCCCTGTCCCTTTTCCTGCGTGCAGGCTCAGCCCTCCCTCCCCTCCTCTCCCTCCTGCTCTGTGGCTTTGTGACTGTGGGCAGCTGAGAGAAAAGAGGAAAACCAAACCCAATGACCATTCCTCATTTCACTCCCTCATTTCTACCTTGTCTTTCTGTCTATTTACTGCAAAAGCTACTTTCTGACACTTGAAAGCATCTTCCTTTAACTGCAGGAAACGATTTGCTAACTTGAAACCCGGGTGTTTAAATAGTGTCTAAAATATCTTGACACCCTGAAACACATTATGTTGTCAGATGAATGGTCCTACTCTGAATAGTGCTGTAGATTGTGGTCAAAAGATTACCATTAAATTGTATTTTCTCTTGCTTAAATTGCATTTCAGTCCGCTTAACTGCAATCCCATTATTACTGTATGTTGGATGAAACATTTGATATGTGTCGTGTCTTCCAGACAGTTCAGCCCGGCGGTAAACGTCGAGGTAGACCCAGAGTTAGGGATGCAGCTACACTGAAGGGAGGGAAGAAGGTGAAGGCAGCAGTGGATTCAGGGTCCCAGACCTGTGGCTGTGAGGAGGGGCACCCAGCCAAACGCAGGCGTGGAAACAGGATCCAGGACCAAGGCCAGACAGCAGAGGGATCTGACCTGCAGAGTGACCAAACCACTAGTGCTGGCCCATTCCGAAGCTCCCGGCCACGGTTTTTCCTGGAGGAGTCGGACTCGCCAGACAAAGACATGGGAGGTGCCTCCCTCTCCTCAGACCTGTCCATCGAGCTGAGCCTACAGGAAGACCATGTGACGTCACTAACCTTTGAAGCGGAGGAGGAAGAGGAGCAAGAGGATGAGGAAGATCTGCCTAGTTTTCTAAATAACACAAGTAAGAGAGCGGGTGAGACTCTGGGTGTGTTTAGGTATACCCCCTTTTTGATAAGATGTACAGTTAGGTCCGGAAATAATTGGACACTGAAACAAGTTCTGTTATTTTGGCTGTTTACCAAAATATATTCAAGTTACAGTTAAAAAATTAATATGGTCTTAAAGTGCAGTCTCTCAGCTTTAATTTGAGGGTATTCACATCCAGATTAGAGGAACGCTTTAGGAATTACAGCTCTAATATTTAGCCCCCTCTTTTTGAAGGGACCAAAAGTAATTGGACAATTGACTCAAAAGCTGTTTCATGGACAGGTATGGGCTTTTCCTTCGTTATTTCTTCATCAATTAAGCAGGTAAAAGGTCTGAAATTGATTCCAGATGTGGCATTTGCATTTGGAAGCTGTTGCTGTGAACCCACAACATGCAGTCAACGGAGCTCTCAATGCAACTGAAACAGGCCATCCTTAGGCTGCAAAAAAAAATAACTCCATCAGAGAGATAGCAGGAACATTAGGAGTGGCCGAATCAACAGTTTGGTACATTCTGAGAAAAAAAGAACGCACTGTTGAGCACTGGTGAGCTCTGCAACACAAAAAGGCCTTCTGGACGTCCACAGAAGACAACAGTGGTGGATGATTGTAGGATCCTTTCCATGGTAAAGAAAAACACCTTCATAAAATCCAGCCAAGTGAAGAACACTCTCCAGGAGGTAGGAATATCATTATCCAAGTCTACCATAAAGAGAAGACCCTCTGAGAGCAAATACAGAGGGTTCACCAGAAAGTGCAAACCATTCATAAGCCTCAAGAATTGGAAGGCCAGATTCACTTTGCCAAAAAACATCTTAAAAAGCCAGCCCAGTTCTGGAACAGCATACTTTGGACAGATGAAACTAAGATCAACCTGTACCAGAATGATGGGAAGAAAAAAGTATGGAGAAGGCTTGGAACGTCTCATGATCCGAAGCATACCACATCATCTGTAAAACACAGTGCATGGGCATGCATGGCTTCCAATGGCACTGGGTCATTAGTGTTTATTGATGTTGTGACAGAAGACAGAAGCAACCAAAATTATGAAAATTCTGTCTTTGTCCTAATATTTCCAGACCTAACTGTAAGAACTTGCTTATGATTAGTTGTAATTCATGCCAAAATAAACTATTGTTAATTGTCTTTCAGAGCCGCTGTCTATAACTGAAGGAATATGTGTTTGGTGCAAATTTAGAAACTATCCTTTCTGGCCTGCAGTGGTGAGAATTGATCTTTACTACAACTAAATACATTTTAAATAGTGGTCATGGGTAGTAACTGACCAGGGACCTGTTTGACTCTGTAGGTGAAGAGTGTGAACCGTAAGTTGAAAAAGGCCAGCATTGTGTTTATCGACAACCTGCTGTTTGACAAGAAGAAGATACGAAAAGGGTATGAACTAAAACTTTGTCGGAGGCAAAACTGCACAGCTCTTTCTTGAGTTTCTTTCTCTTTGAACAGTTAATTGGTGTCCACTCTCATAGTCTGACTAAGGTTTTTACTAGGTTCTATCGAGATAAACCCTGTAATTTTCACAATTTTCCTTCTTAAAATAAGATTTCACCCTAACCACACTGTTACCTCATGCCTAAATATTTCTGGATTTTGTCAATGTGGCCCTTCATCTAGGACCATTATATTGATCTGCATACAGTTGGAAGGAAATTGGTAACTGGTGTTATTGCACAGCTAAGACTCAGCCATTGTGCTCACGCTAGTTAGTATTGGCCTTTAAAGCCTTGATGCTGGACACTGACACTTGAAGATTAAGTAAATATTTAAAAAATATCGAATTGTACCTAAACTCAGTCCCAAAAGCAATATTTTGACTACCAATTTTGACTGGGGCTGTGGAATCTGACTGCTTCTTATAGCCCATTGTAAGTCCCTTATTACCTGCCACACTTTTGTATTAACCTTTGTCTTTTTTTAGCTTTTCTGTGGCCCTTAAAACATTGAAGCCTTTTGACTGTGAAGAGACTGAGGAACTAGTGGTAAGGCGGATATCTGAAATGAAAAACATATTCAGTATTAACTTAACAAATTTGGCCTATATAATAAAGACAGAGTGGTTTTCTACTTTCCTGGTGACTGTTGTGTTTATGTTGTTTCCTCTCTGTAGTGTAAAGCCAAAGAGAAATATGAAGCCGCCATCCAATGGTGTCTTAAGCTGATAAAGGACTATAGAATACGTGTCGGTAAGCAATTCTACTTCTCTTGGAAAACCTCCTTCACCCAGATCCAACTCCTTGTTATGCTGCTCAGTAATGTTGATGTTTCCCTCTGCAGGATGTGGCTTCACAGGTTCTTTCATTGAATATTTTTCTAATGACATAAGTAAGTTCATTTTGATTCATTGCTACAGTTAATTTCAGTGCAGTTTGTCATAATTTTTTACCAGTTAATTATTGTAAAAACCAATCATTGTGACTGACATGACTCGATTTAATAATGTGATCAATACACAGCCTCTCTGATCCAGACCTCACCACTTCAAGTCTGCTCAATGAGTGCTCCTCTGGGGGCACATTTGACCTGTACCTCCCTGGTAAGACAGACGGACAGATAACATCCCTGTCCTCCACTCTCCCTTAGGCTGTCCGTTGAGGAGGTGCTATCCTCAGTGTACTTCAGACCTGACCTTCCCCAGTAACCTATTGCTGGAGGAGCAGCATGTGTCCTCTGACTCGGAAGGGGAGGAAAAGGAGGAGGAAAGCCACCGGCAGGAGAGGAGGAGGAAGCTGCTACCTGACCGCTCCAAGGCCGCACGTAACCGCGCCAACGAGAAACTGGTGGTCTTCATCGTCAGGCAGCGCCTGGTGGAGACACGCCTTCTGGTCAGTAACCATGGCGATGCCTCTCTGGCACTCATCCGTTGATTCTTCCCTCCATCTATCCATCCCTGTCCATCATCTAGCGGATTATATCTTCACTTATGATTTTCTCTCTCTCCTCCTTCATTCCTTTTTCTGTCCCTCTTCCTTTCTGTGTAGAATGGTGTCTCTGTACGTGTGGATAAAACCCCTCTCCTTCCTGCTCCAGGGTGTTATCAGTGGTCGGCAGCAGTCTAAGTGGATGAGGTGGTTCCTGACTGCCAGCCGGTCAGTTGTGGACACGTACCTGGAGGATGATGATCAGCTGGACCTGGTCATCAAGTACCTGACTGGGGTGTACAAGACCGCTCCTCGCATTGCTACCTGCCTGGCCGAAGTGGACGATGTCCGCTTTGTACTGGATGTTCTTCTGCCTGAGGTCAGAATACAATATTCTACACAGATATGTTTTTTTGCTGTCTGCTGTCTCTTTTTATGCGAGTTTAAAATAATCCTTCATTAGTTGTATGAATGTAAAGGGTCTGTCCTTTGTGTAGGCTATTATCCATGCTATAGCTGGAGTAGACAAGTTGTCTCTGGGGGCAGCTGAGGACAAGTACCTGAAAGGGCCCTGTCTGAGTAAAAGGTAAGAGAGCCGGCATGTTAGCCCACTGAGCTAAAACCTTGCAATTTTAATGCACCGACTCTGTTACACTTATTTTCGGATCTGAATCCTTGTTCTTCTGCCTTCCGCTAACCTCAGGGAGAGGGAGGAGTTTGACGCAATGATCGAGCAACAGATGAAGATGAAAGCATCGGTCCATCAGCGGCCTGCACAGTCAACATAACACAACCTATTTTGCCTCCACCCTCACAGTCAGAAGTGCCAAATGTCCCTCTGTTCCTGATATGCATAAATTGAAAAATAGTGTGAGTACCTTTCAAGGCCGGAACAACTTACGGAGTGGTGCTGTACAAGTCCACCCACTGATTAAGACACTAGTCTATCACATGGCCGCTTACAATAAGAACCATATGCTGTATAAATGTGTTACATTGGCTCTGCTGTAGTGATGCTAGCAGCGATACGGCTGAACAAATCATGTTTAATTACCAAGTTGATGGTTGTCAAAATCGGCTATGAACAGCTGGTCAAGATTTACAGCTTCAACACAGCATCTCTGGAGGGATGTGACTTTGTCTTATGCAAAGGGACAGACTCCACTGGTTGGTGATGGGCTTTATCAAACCGACTGCAACAGCATTTGCTACAACATGCTCTCATTTAGTCTGGTTTACTAAACATTCTGGACTTTTCCGAAAACGCTTTTGTATTTTTATATTTAAAGTGTTTGTCCTTGAATAAATAATTAATATTTTAAAGGTGCCATGTGATTTTTCCTCCATCTGGACAATGGGCGAATTTCAAAAACATCATGCTCCATTTAAAGCCAATCTCCTCTCCCCTGCTCCATGGAGACTTGCCTTGGAGTTTTACTTTTAGATTCATCCATCAATTTTATACAGCTGTTAAACAAATTTTTTTGTTTTATTAAAATTGAGGTGATAATCACGGATTGAGCAACCATGTTTTTGGGGGGGAGGGGGGGTTAGCAACAGCAATTTCTCCAATGCCCCTCACATCATCATTTCACTATTACTAAAGATGGATTATGGATATTTCTTGACCTTAAAATGCAAAAATTATGAAAAATCCCATGTGTAGCACCTTTAATTCTTGCTTTGTAAATAATGCAATTTTATGGTCATCTAAGGTGAGCTTGTCAATGTGTTTCATGTGTCAAGTTCCTGGTGATGGTGTTTGGTACATAAAGCTAAAGTATACCATGTTGTGCATTTGAGCCATGTCAATGCAGCTCCCTCAGCTGTCCATGTTCAGTGTCTCTGGCATTTATTCATGAGTCCCAAATTCTTTTAAAGTGGACTTCGGCACACAAGCCACAACTTGCAATGGCAGTACAGGATAAAGACTTTTGACAGCTCAAAAATGAATAAATGCAAGGTTGATAAACGATTTTATTTGTGTTATATTTATCATAGCAGTAATAAATAATAAACATGACTTGATCTACCTTGGAATTCTCAAGCCATTTCCTGGTTGCTCTGTGTTTGCTATGCTACAGAGTATAGAAGTGGATTTCCTCATATGCAACTTGAGTTAATCTGGATTCATCCAAAATGGCACATTGTTCCCTATATAGTGCACAACTAGCCTTATAGGTGCACTGCAAAAGGAATAGTGTGCACTCTTTGTTTCATACAATCCCAAATGCTCTCAAGCTTGGAAAAAAGTCTTCAGATCAACATTTTGAAAACATTTAAATAAAAAGTATGTAAACCTTTGTCATTTTCAACAGCATGTACAGTAAAGGCCACATTTAGCCTTATTGCTACAATCACTATGGTGATGATAGACTGATTTAGGTCTTTTAAATGACTGACACAGATCAACAGCTTGTAAGTCGCTCCTTCTCACACAGTTAAAAGGCAGAGAGCAGATAAAGGTGTGCGAGTGCGTGTCTCATTTCCTCCTGGAATCCTATGCCTCTCGTATCAGATGAGGGGGCTCATCTGGTCCCGGTCCCAGAGACTCCCAGATGGGCCCAGGTTGTCCATGAGGACACCCCTCTTGTGCTCATGGTTGTTTTAGAGAGTTGATATGGGCACAGACCTTGAGTGCAGGCCCAAGTTTAATGTGCATAGCTGTCATCAGGTGCTCTTCTGTCAGCAATAGGAGGGCTTGTCCGTCAATGTCCTGGGAACGAAACTCCTCTGATATGTCCCGCCCACCTAGAAAAGGTAGGGGATGGAAAAGGGAGGGGAGCAGGGGGATGAAAAGGAGAGAAGAGAGAGAAGTTGTGAAATTACTAGCCATGAGTTGTGAAGTGAACATGAAAAACTCCAGTCCCAAGTGATATTGAATAAGAAATGCCAGTCGATTAAGGACACATATAGCATCAAGTCGGACCGCAAACCTCAAGAACAGCCTGAATTCTTCGCTGCATGGACTCTACAAGATGATGGCATCAAGCAGTTGCTGTAGATTTGATTGTGGTACATTCATGCTCTTGACTATAATGGACACCCTGTTCATCTCACCCCAGAGATGCTCTGTTGGGATAAGGTCTCGGTAATGCGCTGGCCACTCGAGTGAACATAAAGGCTATATCCCTTATTTTCTCCCAAGATGAGAGAAGCCGGTGTGCCTTCTGTTGGCCAAAAACATATTTTTTTGTGAGTAAATGTTGTGAAACACTAGCATTCCACTATTACTGAAGAGTGTATTATATATTAAAACGTTCTAAAATATGTAGAAACACTTGTGCATTGCTACACGTTGGGTTCATGAAGGACACAAACTACAGCTAGCTACTATGACTATGTCCACTAGGGCCGCTTGCATTTTTTCTGCATTTTCTTTTGTTTCGCAAATGTGCATTGCATGGCTATAGAATGGGTTACACTTAGAAGAGCAAGAAGATTTCTCTTCGTTTCCTGCCTTATTTGATCAAAGCAAGCTGATTGCTTCCAGAACATCTGTGTTAGTAGGCCTAAATTTTTTTGTGTTATTGACCTAATTTATAATTGATTAAATATATGTATTTTGTAACCAACTCCATAATGACAAAACAAAAACATGTTTTTAGAGATTCAAACAATTTATACAAAATGAAAATATCTGTAGATAAGATTTACATAATATGCAGATAGTTTTACATGACACTTTAAATTGAACAAAAGGTCTAAATACTAAGTACTGTATATTATCAGATATTTAAGTTGATTTATTTGTAACAAATTGACACAAATCTCTAAAAACATATTTTTGCTTTGTCATTATGTAGTATTGTGTGTAGATTGAAGGCAAATGTTGAAAAAAAAGTTATGCATTAAGTCTATAACACAACTAAATATCTTAAAACTTTCCGAAGACACTGTGCATCCATTACAGTATTGGTTACAGCAGCTTCATGTTCCATGGTACACATTCATGATACCTGGTAGGGAGTTGATATAGGCGCAGACTTGTTCAACACTCCACTGCGTTGGATTTTCCCCAAATTCTTCTTCTGCAGTCCGTTCACCAGAGGAGCTGAACATATCTTTCCTCTGTCCTCCCTGCTCTCTCTCTTTCTCCTGCATCCTCTCCCTCTCTCTTCTCTCCCTCTCTTCCTGCCGGCGCAGCCTGGTGATCATGGGGACAGGTAGCTCATCCTCATCCTCTTCTTTCCCCTCTCCCCTCAACCTCCTCTTGTTCTCCTCAGATCTGTATGGCCCCTGTACCTAGAGTGGAAGACCCAACACCATCACAGTCAACCCATGTAATGTAATGTTTTTAAGCATTACCCCTCAGGGAGATTCATACTGTAGATAAGACAATACAGTGAGGGAAAAAAGTATTTGATCCCCTGCTGATTTTGTACGTTTGCCCACTGACAAAGAAATGATCAGTCTATAATTTTAATGGTAGGTTTATTTGAATAGTGAGAGACAGAATAACAACAAAAAAATCCAGAAAAACACAAGTAAAAAATGTTATAAATTGATTTGCATTTTAATGACTGAAATAAGTATTTGATCCCCTCTCAATCAGAAAGATTTCTGGCTCCCAGGTGTCTTTTATACAGGTAACGAGCTGAGATTAGGAGCACACTCTTAAAGGGAGTGCTCCTAATCTCAGTTTGTTACCTGTATAAAAGACACCTGTCCAGAGAAGCAATCAATCAATCAGATTCCAAACTCTCCACCATGGCCAAGACCAAAGAGCTGTCCAAGGATGTCAGGGACAAGATTGTAGACCTACACAAGGCTGGAATGGGCTACAAGACCATCACCAAGCAGCTTGGTGAGAAGGTGACAACAGTTGGTGTGATTATTCGCAAATGGAAGAAACACAAAAGAACTGTCAATCTCCCTCAATCTGGGGCTCCATGCAAGATCTCACCTCATGGAGTTGCAATGATCATGAGAACGGTGAGGAATCAGCCCCAAACTACACGGGAGGATCTTGTCAATGATCTCAAGGCAGCTGGGACCATGGTCACCAAGAAAACAATTGGTAACACACTACGTCGTGAAGGACTGAAATCCTGCAGCGCCCGCAAGGTCCCCCTGCTCAAGAAAGCACATGTACAGGCCCGTCTGAAGTTTGCCAATGAACATCTGAATGATTCAGAGGAGAACTGGGTGAAAGTACTGTGGTCAGATGAGACCAAAATCGAGCTCTTTGGCATCAACTCAACTCGCCGTGTTTGGAGGAGGAGGAATACTGCCTATAACCCCAAGAACACCATCCCCACCGTCAAACATGGAGGTGGAAACATTATGCTTTGGGGGTGTTTTTCTGCTAAGGGGACAGGACAACTTCACCGCATCAAAGGGACGATGGACGGGGCCATGTACCGTCAAATCTTGGGTGAGAACCACCTTCCCTCAGCCAGGGCACTGAAAATGGGTCGTGGATGGGTATTCCAGCATGACAATGACCCAAAACACACGGCCAAGGCAACAAAAGAGTGGCTCAAGAAGAAGTACATTAAGGTCCTGGAGCGGCCTAGCCAGTCTCCAAACCTTAATCCCATAGAAAATCTGTGGAGGGAGCTGAAGGTTTGAGTTGCCAAACGTCAGCCTCGAAACCTTAATGACTTGGAGAAGATCTGCAAAGAGGAGTGGGACAAAATCCCTCCTGAGATGTGTGCAAACCTGGTGGCCAACTACAAGAAACGTCTGACCTCTGTGATTGCCAACAAGGGTTTTACCACCAAGTACTAAGTCATGTTTTGCAGAGGGGTCAAATACTTATTTCACTCATTAAAATGCAAATCAATTTATAAAATTTTCGACATGCGTTTTTCTGGATTTTTTTTTTGTTATTCTGTCTCACACTGTTCAAATAAACCTACCATTAAAATTATAGACTGATCATTTCTTTGTCAGTGGGCAAACTTACAAAATCAGCAGGGGATGAAATACTTTTTTCCCTCACTGTAATTAGGTATTTGACCTACCTAACATTGAACTCTGTCTGTCTGTCTGACTCACTTAGCATTGACAATGAACATTGGAGTTGAATCTGGGATATGACATCTGACCTGTCTGAGAAGGAAGTGTTCTCTAGTTCCCCTGTTGACCCTCCCCGGAGGTCGTCCTCTCCGACCCATTGGCCTGTGACCCCAACGGTTGGCCTTATCCACTTTTGAGGCATTAAGACGCTTCCTACGGCTCACATTAAACCTGACACAGGGATGGGAGAACAGAGAAAGGCAGAGAATGAAAGTGGAGGCAGAGACAGGGAGGGAAACATTGTGTCAGAGAGAGAGAGAGAGAGAGAGAGAGAGAGAGAGAGAGAGAGAGAGAGAGAGAGAGAGAGAGAGAGAGAGAG
>JACXGI010003180.1:0-43042 GCA_016801175.1 Esox masquinongy | reverse complement strand
TAGATATGGTTTCTGCTCTCTAGCCATCCAGGGGAGATATTCCACAGAACACCTAAACATTCCAAGAATTCCAGCCAGTGTGTCTAGATTCCTCTGGAACCTAGAGATAACAGTCACACATGGCCAGATCCATGTCTTCACTCCCAGGGACTTCATTCTGGGTCAGGGAATAATGCTGCAAAATTCAGGAAAATGTGGGTGACGCTATCAGAGTTGTGCCATCTAATAAGGAAAACATTGCTCACCTCCTGACACAGATCATGGAGCAGAATCTTCTGGATCGGAGGAAGGTGTGAACGTAGCCCTTCTTCCCACAGAACTCACACTGCAGCACGTCTACTGGGCTCTCAGAAGCGGGCTCTACAGTACAGCAGGAGAGAGGACACTGTTAAATACATACTAGGCTGCCTAATGGCAATTGCTCCGAATTGAGGGAGCCAACAATCCCATTGTTAAGGATAGACAGACAAACCAACACACACACTGGCACTGACCGTCCTGGGTTGTGGCCTCATCCATGTCTGAGTCACTGGAATTGTCTGGCTGCCCAGCATCCATCAGGCTCTCGTCTGGGCCAGGATCCCCAACGATTCTCAGCTCAGATCCTTGACCGTCATTCATTTTACATTCAGTAGCCGAATCCTCATTAGTTCTTATTGCAGGTACTTTATCCCCACTGGTTCTCAGATCCGGCATTGGATCCCCATTGGTTTTGTCTTCCCAGGCTCCAGGAAGTGTGGCCGACTGGTCCGCCCCCAAAGAGGAACAGCCCATCTGAAGCAGGTACACACCAATGTTTCACTGGAACACATACATGACATATACCACCACAGAGGGCTGAACATAACGGCGACCAGTTAACTGCCAGGGGAATACTCTGCAGGTTCAACAGGATATTTGGTGTCTGGTAGGTTGAGTGATGTTCAGTGCGATGCAGTGCTTTTTACAGTGAGGGAGAGTGGAGGAGGTGTGAGTGGGGCTAAGCTGCTCTCTTTGGATACTATCCAGGCCTGGGCTTTTTTTGTATACACTGTGGAGCTTGGTTACCACAGCCGCCAGTGGACATACCGAGAACGGTACCGGAAGGAACGGCTGCAGGGCCTCTCTGACGACGAACCCTTCTATGAGGTGAGTGAGGACGGGGGGTCTAGCTCTCTCAGGGCTCCCTGGTGGGGTGGCTGAGGCTGAAGGGGGCTGGCCAGGGCTTCTTACCGCGGCCGCAGACAGGAGGGGAGGTGGGGAGCTGCTGGTGTGTGAGGAGAGGCCCTGGGAGGACGAGTGGATAACAGAGCGGTTGGACGGAGGGACGCAGGAAGAACCCAACCTGCCTGGTGGATGGAACCCAGCAAATAGAGAAACTGGCAGTTATGTCAGTGGGATTTTTGGCAGTAGTATAAAAACATTACATATTTCAAAGTTTAATTAAATGCACATTGTATTGTGCTGTGTACCTGTGCAGTTCTCCGTACTGATGGGCAGTATCTCTTTACTGAATGTGTTGGACCCAGCCGATGAAGAGAGTGTGGGTGAAGGGGGCGTCTTCTCCTCTCTCTTCTCATTTTTCCTCTCCTTCAGAGGCTGGGTTTGTAAGGAGGCTGGCTGTACCTTCAGGTCCACAGCTACAGTCTGGGGCGGGGAAAGATTATGGAATGTCTGGGGAAGGTTCTGGAATGTTTGCGAAAGATTCTGGAATGTTCGGGGGGGGTGTAGATTCTGAAAAGGCATCTGGACCACTGCGTCTGTCACAGGCATCTCCTCCTCAGACACCAGAACCCCAGTGGACTGCACCGCCAGGGCCTGGACTGAGCTCAAGGACAACCTCTGGAGGGAGGCAGGTGGAGGCTGGAGCATCATGGGGAGAGAGGCCTGGGAGATAGGCCCGAGACGCAGGGTGGGGGGCTGGAGCTGGGGCTGGCGGTGGATCTGGGGCTGGAGCAGGCTGGAGCACAGGAGAGGCGGAGGGGCGGATGATGAGGACACTACCACTGTCTGCTGAGGAGGGAGCTGAGCCAGGGCAGGATGCTCCCAGGAAGAGGAGGGTACCAGAAGGCCATTCCCAGGCTGGGATTGGACTGTGGTGGAAGTAGTCTGGGTGGGAGTGGCCAGGGCATGGAGGGTCAGAGGGAAAGGAGAGGGGGAGGCGTTGTGGGTTGCGAGGTGCAGGGAAATGGGGTGTAGCTGCCGGTGCGATCCTGCTGTGGTCTGCTGGATGATGAGCTGGTGGGCCTGCTGGGGTGCCCCCTTATGGCTCAGAGGACAGCTCAGCTGATGTCTGACCACAGCGTGGGATTGGACTGGAGTATACGATGTTGGAATGGAAATAGAGCCACACACACCTGTGGAACAAGGTGAATGGAGCAAAATATACAATGCTGCAGTTGCAATAAAATTGCGTGAACAGACATGAGTGGTTAGATGTATGTTATAAACACAATCTAAAGGTCCTTGGGAACAGTACTTTATAACACTTGTTTAAGCCAAGAGTGCATGTTAGTAGTTACTTTGAAATCAGAACACCACAACAGACAGTTCTGGTGGCAGACCTACCTGGTGTGATATGCTGGTTGGCTGACGTCTGCTGAGTGACGTCGGCTGGTCGGGTATCAGCCACAGAGGTCTCTGTTGAGGGCTCACACTGCTGGCTGGGCCTCAGGGGACAGATAGACATCTTAGGTTGAGAGACAAGGGTCTGGGTGAAGGACGGTTTCAACAGGACACTCTGCGCAGTAGTCAAAGCACCGGGGAGATGGGGCTGCATAGCTAAGCTCTGGACCTCAGAGAGGAGACACACACGGCAGGGACATATTACTAACACTGTACAAATCCAATGTCTTGGAGTCGGTGTTGGCTATAAAATAAATAGAAAGAGGCATCCAATGCCTTGGTAACCCCATCCGACCTTCTGGAAGTCGCTGGAAATATTTATGTGGTGTTGGTACGGCCCAAATTTTTCATCATGTTTTGGTCACACTACCTTTACAGTTGTTATTGTGAATAATATTCCTTAAAGTGTTTAATTTCAATGAAATCACTTTTTTAAATTTGTATTTAACTAAGTCAATTGAGAATTCATTCTCATTTTCAATGAAGTGCCAGCAAAAATCACTGAATTGCAAGCTGAGAAAACAACACAAACTCCAAATAATGGATTAGGAGTAACCAGACTGGGATACGTATTTACTAGTGCATTTTATTTTACCTAATGACACTGGGCTGAAAAACAACCATTTTCTCAATCATCTTAAAATCCTGTAATAAATTAGGTGGTGTGTTTTAGATAAGATACAGTGTCTAGTGAATCCAGGCCTGCTGTGCTGTCATCTGATGATAAGCTAGTTGGCTTTCCAGGGATGTAAAACCCGGGCATTTCGCCTTTGACCTTTGCCCCTGGTGGTGGTTGCTGACCTGTGAAGTGGAAAGTTGAGAGGAACTGCAGCAGACAGAAGGCCGGTCAGAGTGGACCGCTGCCACGTTGGCTGCAGGGGTCAGAATCAACTGACCGAGACAGACGACAGAAAGTGACAGAAGAGGCCGAAAACAGGGAAACAAGGGATGAGACCCAAAAGAAAATAGAAAAGAGCAGGAAAAAGGTTAGTGGAAAGAGCTAACAGTAAAAACACAAAATGTTGGAAAGCATCAGTGGAAAATGAGACAGAGAACATTTGGCACGCTAATAATGAAGCTCTTGTTTTTTTTTACTTCCCATGATCTCTGGACTACTAGATATAGCATCATGTGCTACAAAGCTGTTGCAATAAGAAAGAGAGGGTGAGTACCATCTGGGTGCGTAGGTACATCTGGGCTTGGTTACAGGAGGCGGAGCCATTCCCCAGGAGCATGGCCTGCTGATTAATCGTGCCTGTGGTGGAGCTGGAACTCTGAGAATGACCAATCAGCTGGCCTGTTCCTGAAGGGATTGGGAGGGTGATCTGGAGATAGACAAAGCAGACATAATTGCTGTGGTCTTACAATGCTTTGGTAGTCTGGATAGATTTGATACATGAGCGGTCAACTTACAGAAGTCCCAGCTGACTGGGTTACCGTGCCGTTGGCACCAGGAGGAGAGGAGGGGGACTGTTGGTTACTGTGAGGTTGTTGCTGCAGTGCTGCGGTCTGCAGTCTGATGTGTTGTTGCTGGGCTGCATACATTTGTTGCAGGTACTGAGATGCCATGGTCTGGGGTCTGCTGTGGATGGCCTGCTGGATCACCTGGAATTACAAACAGCACAGAAACTATTCTAATTGTGCAAAAGGGATGGTCCAGTGACCAGCACGCTCACAACAAATACCTAAACTGTACTCACCAGACCTGATGACTCGTGTTAGCTCCCCTGGAAATAAACTCTTGACTTTTGTCTTTAGTTAGATATAAGATTTGCAGAAAACCAAATTCCCTTTCGGTCATTCACTCGGCATGCTATGACTCTGCGCTCAAGCCACACCGAACAGGCCTAGTTCTACAACCATGTCTTGAAACAAGGCTAAGAAATGCGATAATCCCTCCATGTGCTATAAGTTCTGGCTCAATCTTCACTTCCTTGATTCTTCCTCCTAAATCAAAGTAAGCAAACTGATTCACACTTCTTTGATCTAAGCTTATAGTACTAAATATTGGCAACCTGCCTGCAATTTAACAAACAAATTAAGAGAGAATTTGTTCTTGTTTGTCTAGGCTTGGGCCATGCAAGAACTGCCGTAGTCCATCATAGTTCTGGTAATCACAGTTGGTGACCGCATTCCAACACTCTCATGAGACATGTTGCGTTTTTGGAAGGTCTGAACACTGTTGAGGGAGATCCCCTTTACATTCGATGGGCTTCAGTCAGAAGACACTGAACTTGGCATGGGGCTTTGGTCATAAACCCCTCCCTCCCCCCCGCCCTGTCCGGGACAGGAAGTACAGGGTTTTGAATGTACATGAGGAAAATTTCAATGTGCACGCTAGCGGCCTACACATCTACATTGTCATAATGCACGATCGGAATTATAGAAGAATAGATCAAGGGCTATTTTTTTATTTTATTATTTTTTGGTCAATTTGAGAACCGGGGCTATTCATAAAAGATCTGGGGCTATAGCCTAGGCCTAATGATGCCACTGGCTGGCATATTAGCTGCCTGGGATGTATTTAAGGTAAATATTAAATTGCTCAAAGACCAGTTTTTAAGCATTACCCCTCAGGGATCAATAGTTATATATGTATACTTATTGATATGTTTGTTCAGGATAACACTCTTATGCAAAGAATAGGAGACCTTGCTTGACATACAGATCTATCTTCTCTCTTCAAAGTTAAACAGATACAGTTCCCTCTGGCAACATGTAACCTCTCTCACCCGCTCTCACCTGCACTGCCTGTCTGTCTGTGTCTGCAGGGGAGGTGGGAGGGGCCTGTCTCTGTGGGGGCGTGGTACTGCTGCCTGTTGTCATCATGGCGAAGACCACTGACGCGGTAGCGTTGTTTGTGGTAACCGTGGTAACGGATGTGGTGTTGGAAGTGACCGTGGCCGTTACAGCATTCCCTTTGATCTCTCCTCCTTCTGCAGTCGCCTCAAGGCTCTGTCTGTCCATCATGCCGCTGGTAAACCTACTCTGTATCACTGGCCCAAATGGACAGTACACACAGAAAACACCTCTTTTGAAGTCTGTAAAAATAATTAGGAAAAATACCATTTATATCTGTTCGCACTGTTCAGTTAAAACATAGGTCTAGCCTGTGTAATAAAATAATATTTATTTGGACGTGAATTTGAGGATTGGTGGACTGGACCAAGACAGAGTGCTTCTTGCGTCCGGGTTGGATTCTTAGTCTTAGCAATTTTTAATCTAGAGGTTGATATTAGTGAAGAGCTTCCAAGCTATACGTGCACATTCTGATTAATTTTTAAAACCTTAAATAAAAACTAAAAATAGAATTTACAATTATTGGTCTCTTAAATCAAAAACAGGGCCCCAACGGCCTGATTTTTTCCCTCCGTTAAAGTAAAAATATCTATTTGTCTCTAGATCCTGGAAGCATTTGTCGCAATCATAACGCGTAATGAACAAAGGTTTAATATTAATTTGTTCAATGAGTCCCGAGATGTATTAATTGCATGTTTAATACATTTGCGTATATACATTTGAATTTGCCTAAACAATTTAATTCATTAAAATATAGCCGCACGCCCTAGCAAATTAGAAACGGGCTTATACACGAGGAATTCAACTAAAATTAGCTCGATATTAAATGGGCCTATTAATGTCTATCGAAGTTCAGATAATGAAATTGCTTGTTTGGTTTTCTCTTCCATTTGATGCGTTTGCAACGAAATCATTCAGTTTTGTTAGCCTACTGTATTTGTCATAATGGAAGTTATATTCTGTTTTGAATAACTTTTCTTTCTCTATATATGACCTTGACATTTTCCATGCGTTTTTCAGTGTTCAAAATAAAAAAGTGTTCGAAATTCAATAGTCTATGTCCAAATTGACCTAGGCTTTGCAACATTCTATTGCAATCAGATCTGAAATTGATTTTGATAAAGTCTCTGCTCTGGGTCACCTTCATTATTCATCACTACACTAGGTTTTAAACGCTATTTAAAAATTAGCCTAGTACTGGAAGAATCGGAAAAATAGCTTGAAATTATTTAGCATTTGAACTGTTGACTGACATTGCCATTAAAGCTATTTTCAAAATAACACAAGCCTCCAAAATGAAGTGGCTTATTTTGAATTAGTTTGTCCAGATGTTTAACATGTAATTTGAGTACATAGAGTAACCTATACCTAAACTAGTTCTTAAGATAAAAAGGCTTAAATGCATTCCAGTCCCTGGAGCTTATTGTTCTATTTTCAAACCTGTACGTAGTGTAGTTTTGTGCAACACACCCCTAATACTCGACAGACATAATTCCAACTCCTAGCCACAACCATAAAATTACGAAGATCGGACTGATGAAAAGTACACACATTTTCATGCAGAAACTCATCACGCAACTTAAAATATATTATCAACTGTAATTAAAACATGTGCGTAATGCATTTCGAGACTTGGGCAAATCATGCATTGGGCCACTGTCACCCGTTTTCTTGCTGATGTGCAGGGCTGGTTAATACAGGCTATAAAATGCTCCAGGTATAGCTAGCTTATCTACAATCATTTATTTGTTCAATATTCTCATTCAAAATCGGAAAATAATGCCTTTATAAGTAATATATACGTAAACATTAAATATATTCCATTTGGGCATCATTTGGGCATCATAATCAATTTCTTCGGCCAATTCTAAAGCAACCTATAGCCTATCAGCATTTTAGCTATCCATGCACAATCGTTCACCTATCATCAGCGTTACCTGGCTGGATTTGTTATTAGACCTGACCCATGGCGAAGTGACCGAACGAAACCCCGCCGGTTCAGACTGTCACAATCCCAGTCATGTTCTAATGCGTCAATCCTATATTGCTAAAATGGAGAGAAAAACAAACGGGCCGCACGGAATTATAACCCAGACACAGCACCACTTGCAGTGCGGGAGGACCTTACACAGCAGAACAAGAGTGGTTAGACATGTGAAAATGTATTTTTCAAAAAGGTCGTTTTGAAAACAGACATGGCTTTTACATGGCCACATGTTCATTCGTGTTTTAGCCTATGGTGTACGCTATCAAGTAACTGCACGTTCAAAATCCAATTTTTATTGCTCTATTTTTAATCAAACGACGTTTTTCTTCTACATTGATCAATTAATCATATAGGCTACCCTAAACAAATGTGTGTAGCCAATTAATTGTTATGGATAAAGCCTTAGTGATTTGCACCATCTAGGTGCATCATATAGGCCTAATGAAAAAGAATAGGTACTTGAGAGGATAATTGTTATTGTGCGCGCATTGATGTAAAACGCAAAACTTTGTGAGGCTTTGATATAAAAAGCAAGTAAAGTTAATCTTCTACACACATTTGTTTTGATTACGGAAACAATTTAGTTTAGACCTCGAATAGCGCAGACATTTTGCCTGAGTACTGAGAGTTTACATTACACTCCATCTACCCCATCTCATGCGCCAAAGAATCGACGATGACAAGGACTTGCAAGAAGTGGAATTTTATTAAGAGGTTGAGACAGACAGACAATAATACAATGTCCACGTAATTTGATGTAGTCTAATATTTTCTGTTGATTTGAGGGTGATGCAGTAAGACAATATTTCTGCCTTGAGAAATACATTAAAAAAGATATACTCACCTACAAACAGCACAACTTACCGTAACCCACTGATGACTTGGCCAAAGACCCATTGCACCCGTTTCCTTACAAGAGCCAGTATTGTATCAAACACCAGATGTTTGCAACAGTTGGATGACTTCAAAGTTGAACCCTTTCACTATGCACCAGGGTGCTGATTGCTCAAAGAAAGATGCACAGCAGTCAACCCTAACCTTACTTTCACTTCTCTGTAGCCTATTCTTGTACCCTGTGTCATGGACCAAGGCGCACAACGAGTGGAATGATAGCTAAATAGATGGATCATATTTGGTTTTATGGGTTTATTTTTGTTACCATTGGTCCAGCAACATAAGTTTAATCTGTACCTAGACAATTTACCAAAAAAAAAAAAATACACTTGAAAAGCGACATCCAAAAAATGCGGGCGTTCTGTATGGAGGAGTGATTTATACCTCCCAATATGTTCTCCATTTTAATAAAACATTTTAATGTAATTTTTCCTTGCAAGTGGAGGGAGGTATTGGAAGGTATTTAAAACAGGGATGCCAATAATTGTTTAATAAGATGCATTTCTCTATGCAATTGTATTTCGAGTCTTAGCTGCTTACGGTAGTGACTGTATACAATTTCAACCTGGCCTGCCATGGGAATCGAACCCACAAACCACTGGCGTGGCAAGCGCCATGCTCTAAAAAACGGGACCCGTTCGATTTGTATTTATCATAGCTTATTTTGTTTTTCTAGGTTTCTAGGTCACTTTATAAAGAATGTCAATAATTTGGGGCCTAACTGTAGAGCTCCGGTGTAATTGGTAGATCATGGCGCTTGTAATGTCTGGGATGGGGGCATGATTCCAACGGGGACAAGTATAGAAAAGTATATAAAAAGATTTAGTCGCTCTAGATATGAGCAATCTTAGTCCAAAAATATTATAGGCTTTCGTAGATTGGGGTCCGCTGGAGCTGCATTTTGATTGCTTTACGATTGATCACTGTTTGTCCACTAGGTGGCACGAGACTCTCTGCGAATGCGGCCGTTGCTCACCCTGAGCTCCTCTGCTTCATCACTGTCCGTTTTAATAGCCTATGATGATCGGACAGAGCTACTACTAGTATGTGTAATGCTAATGGATTATCGTTCATGCCCAGTAACCTGATTTATTTTGGTATAGCAAGAGAAAATGAACTCAATTTCAAATTAGCACATTATATAGAACCTACAGCGATTTTCATATCCTTTTGATATCCATCTTAATGCACCACCTTGCACCAGCTTGCCTGACAGCTCTAACAGAAAACTTCCGCTACACTACGTGGGCGTGGTGCAGCCCTTCGCCGGAGCAAGGAGTTTAGGTAGTCAGGCAAGACCTATACCATAGATATTTGAAATATCTATGGTCTGTACGACATCAAATGTAGACTACCCCCCTTGCATTTCATTTGGTACAATCGTAATCCTGGCGAACACATTTATATTAACTCAATGTATATCATTCATTACAAGAGATGAGACTATGTTATTATAATTATATTCATCAGTTTTTTCAATGTACTGAATATCATCTGCCGCCATATTCTTTAGGTTGTTGATTAATGTTATCTTCTGAGGCCCCCCTTACATTCCTCCAATGGATTCGTCCATTGTGAGGCCTTTACGCTAGGGAGTGTTGTTTGTAGGACTCAAGTTTTACATTACTTTATGTCTGGATTTTTTGAAATTAAGAAACACAAAATTGTTCGATTTCATAGCTAGTTAATTAGTGAATTATTTTATCTATCAAGGCGAGTTACAGAGCCGATAGTTTTGGGCGTGGTTCACTGCTAAGTTAGCCGCAGAAGGAAGGCATCTTCGGCGAGCAGAGTTCCAAATCCGAGAGCTTATGATGCCGACGTTGCGGGACAGTACCATGTCTCATCCTGGCGAGAACCCTCACCAAGTTCGGGTAAAAGCTTACTACAAAGGGTAAGTCCACGGTTAGGATTGGTGATTTATATTACAACAAAACACAATATTGTTACTTCTTAGGAAGTTTGTTTATGCTTTATTACTGGCTAACCTGCTAGCTAGCTTGTGAGCTATTGCTCGCTAGCCAAGATAAACTTGACAGAGAAGTGAAACTATCTAGACATGGCTAAACTAATTCATATTAGTTTAAACTTTAGGTATCTGGTTTGTTGCTATTATCTTAGCTAGCTCATGTGCGCCAGTACTACTTACTTCACATGTTTTGAGACATGGCTGTGTTTATAACACTGCTAAGCTATCTAGCTAGCTTAAAACGGTATTAACTCCTTCAGAGGAAGAGGCAAAACAGTATATTGTGTTGCATATCTTGGGCTACATTCTTCATGGTGTTTGGGATACAGTTTGCCGAACTATGTTGCTGGATCGCATCTAGCTTGTTTGCTAACTTTGTTTATACACACCGTTGGTACTCATACAGCCAGCTACTGAAGCTGGTTAGTAGCCACAACTGAAATTGCCGCTTTTGAAAATGTAAAATAAACTTCGGTAACCTAATGGATTTTTTTGTCTTCGCTGCTTGTTTTTAACACCTCAATAGGACGATAGGCTTTATGATTACAGTAGTAGTACACGATTAGACTCCTGTTTGAAATGTGGGATGTAGTTTGTTCCTAATACATAACACAATATCCGATTTTTGGGTGGGAAAGTTATTTGTTCCAAACAGGTGTTTCCCTGACACTGCGTGTACTTGTATTGATATGGAGTATATGATTGGTTGTGCGTGGGGAGACAGGCGGAACTTGTATTACTTGTAATTTACGCCAGACCGGTTGTATTTCCCACTCGTTCTAGTTACTCGCCCAGTCAGCAATGTATTGTTCCTGGGTAAAAAAAAACATCCAAAACATGTCTACATTGACTGCCTAGGAATGGCAAGTATGTGAGGAATCAGGGATGCATCTTTTCATTGGTTGGTCAGGTACAGTAGTAGGTCAAGCCAGGCTATATTAGACTGTCCTGTTGTCCATACACGCTTCAAAAGGATATGGGTAAGGCCAATTATAATGTAGTTGAACATCTTATCTTTGTTAACATGGATTCAAGTAGAGTTGTACTGTCTTATTTTACAATGAAAAGAGTGCAATTCAAGATCCATCCAGGCACTTTTTTTTGTTATCCCTTATCAGAATCGACATTTTACTGCCGTACTGTGTGTCAGAGTCAAAATGTATGCATGGCTGGTTACCTAATAATGTCCAGTTTGACAGAAGACAGATGAAGACAGAGCACTGCCCTCAAGCTCCATCTTCTCTTATATAGTCTCATTCAAACCGACAGATACACTGGTGTCAGCCAGCCTTCCGGTTAAGGCCAGCAACAGGCAATGTCTGGTCTGCCATGGTATCAGCCTGTGGCAGCCTCTGCCTATCACTGTCATTACTCTTCATTAACACGTCTACAGAAAGACCACTGGTAGGTGTAGTGAGGCAAGATGGTTGGTTACGTAATAGATACATAGATCATAAATTCTGTTTATTAAAGGTTATAGGTCAATACATGTGAATGGTAATACAACTAGGCTACCTGTTTCCAGTTAACTAAAGTCATGTGTCTGACACTCACAGTTAAATGTATATAGACTAATGTTCGGGTTGTACTGCTGAGACTAGGCCTACATATGTTTTGTCCTTATGTGTCAGCCTCTTATTGTTCACCTGAAGCTTTTAAGGAGTATCAATGTCACCAGTCTGGCTCTATGTACTGGAATATTCAGAATGTACCATGGTTTCCTTATGAAAAAAATATTCACATTTTTAAAAACCGGTATTTTTGTCTCAGTCTGTAATTTGACAAAGGTTGCTGCCTTTTCAAAGCATTCATGTCTGCCAGGCGGCCCTTATCGGCTAATTCTGTCTGAGTAACTTAAGACAAACCTTAAGGCGCACAAGCGATTACCAGTATACTGCTTCACCGTGTTTCTGGGTTGTGATGATGCAGGCTTTGTTGGAAACCATTCATTTTGCTCTGTTGGTAAATCTATAATTATTTAGTACAATGTGCTGGGTGGTGCCAGGCAGACCTATACACCTGTGAACAGAGGGCCCAGAGCTCAGCCCTTCAGCAGAGGCAGGGTTCCAAAAGACGCCACGGCAGGTTGAATGTTTGGCAGGCAACTAAGGTCAGATGGGCAGCGAGAGCAAGAGTGGGTCCCCTCCCTTTCTTAATAAGCAAGCAGCGCACTGTCTTTAACAGCAGCTCTCTGTCTGCAGTAGTGCACAAAGGATTTGGGTACATCCCAAATGTCACACTGTTCTGTACATAGTACCTATAGGGCACTGGTCCAAAGTACACTACTGCATTGAGAATAGGTTCTATATAGGACTCACCCTGGGTTTTTATAGACGAAGGCAAGCGTCTGTCATTTTCATTTGAAAGCCCTTCAAGCACATTAGGCACAAAGCTATAGAATGTTGATCCTCCTACTCCTTTGTCCTTTCTGCATTTTCTGGATATCATAATAGCCTTTAAACCAATGGCTTTCTGTGTTGCTCACAACAACCACTGAAACTAGATAAAACTTGAATTTGGCTACCAATCTTGTTGCTAGATTTTACTACAGTCGGTGGTCAAGCCACCCAATTCTTTTGCTAGTACTGGTTGCTGGCACTTTGCATGTCTAGAATTGTTATGATAAGGGCCAAGTCAATCTCACAATGTTATGATTTAGAGTGCCATAAGAATTGAACATGCTGTCTTAATGCTTGTGGTCATGTAGCTTAGATATTATAACAACCAGGCCTAGTCCTTCCAAAGCCCCGCGTACTGGTTGTGACGACCTTCCCAAAAACACATGCATTGTGCAGTCTGTATTATTTTAGATAACATCTGAAGCTGTTCAATTATGCAGTTTTCTAATTGCGTTCATGAATAGCCTATTTGACTGAAATATTATGTGTCGGGCAGGGCGTGCTCGTGTGTTTCTCCTTTAACTGCTACATGATTCCTGGAGAGCAACGTGTTCTGATAAGCCCGGTCATTGTGCAACCAGGGAGTTAATGTCATGCCTCTGTTTTGTTTTATTTTTTATTTCCATATCATAATTGCAAATGAAGCAACTCAATTTGGCATAGGTTGTACTAATTGCTAATACTGTCTCTTTTTTTATAGTTCTGTCCTTGTGGTTATAATGTAGAAGTTTATGTCAAGAAACAATTGCTTTTTATTATATTGCTTTAGACTGTAGATCTGAGCCTTCATTTTTTTTTATAATTCAATGACAACTTGATGTGACAGAGTTCTGTGATTAATTCAACATTCAGGCATTTGTCCACATTTGTGTAGAAGAGCATTCTCTTACAGAAGACATTGGTTAGGCAGATTGTATGCTTTATGAGACGTCGGAATATTGTTCTCATTACTACGGCTGTTCATAGGCCTTGTAGGAGTATTAGGGGTGTTATTGCAATGACAAGCGGGTGAGGAAGTGTTTTTCCTACCCACTAAGTAAAAAATAAATCTCTAATGATTTAGCGTAAAGCAGTGCATGATGGTGAAAGTAGACTAAATGTAAAACAAATGTCCTAGATAGTCTCCATATGAATTAACAACAGCATTGATAAGGCTTTTTAATATGCATGTTTGTTTTAAAAAGGTAAGCTGATTTGTATATGGACGATGTTTGCACTGCTGGTTGGGATGATGTAACAGAAAACTGAGCTGGTTCATATGTGATTAACAAAATGTGCAGCTTTTTTAAGTGTCAAATTAGTGATCAAGTAAAGGTAATTATTTAGGGTACTCAAAATAAATTAAACACATAACAAAGCTCTATGTAAAATTAACAGTTTTTGTGTAGGATATAAGCCTAATGTTTTTTTTATTTCATGAGTGGAACCAAAACACATCAAGCAATACAGAAATAGATAACACAAATTAGATAAACGGCTACCAGGTCTCTTCTTTTTCCAGGAGAAAGTGCTGACCACTCTTGCACATCCCAGCTGCTCTTTTAAACGTCTTGTGTCCCCACTTCTCTCTAAAGAAAAGACAAGCAAATAATATATTAAATTGTGTTTTGTGAAGATGTGCTGCCTCTTTTAAACAATCGTCTTCGTCCTTGGCTTTTATTGTTTCAAATTTGCTGTCGCTTTCACTATCAGGTAGCATTTCATACTTGTTGTTTCAAGCTTGCTACATGAGGCTGAGGAAAAAGGACAAAACTACATGAAAAACATATTTCAGAAGTTTGTTGTCGATCGTCAGTTTTTTTATCATGCTAAATACATATTGTTTTATCACCCTGTTCACCCAGCTTCGTCCCTGGCCAGCCTTAATCAGAGCGAGACCCAGATTAGCTGTCTCTCAGTGGGGAGCGCTCCAGCGTGGGACATGGCACCCATAGACAGCAAGGCTTGGAGGTGCCCCCTACTGCTCACTGGCATCGGAGACACGTGGCTTTTCTTAGCCCCTACGGTTGGTTCTGTGGTACAGGGTTAGTCTACTCCGTCACCTGAAGAGTGTGCCTGTGTGCCTCGTTGTGTGACCAGGTACACCATGCTGACAAGGGCTACCTAGTTAATCCTGTCTAAGAAATGCCTACCACATCGATATAACGTAACGGCAAACCATTTCTGGGAGGCTTTTGCTTTGTGCCCTGGCAAATGACACTCTCTTAAAACCAGGTGGCCCTGCCCCAAAAATCACATCGTCACGTAACCCGGTATCCCATTAATGTTGGTTCACTGGGGGTGAAGTGTGCACTGTAGACGTGGAGCAGGGTGGGTGGCTGTGACTGATGGGGGAGTCACGGTACAGACCTCCGGCTGTGGAAGAGATGGATGTTCCTGGATGTGTTTCCTGGGGAGAGGCCAACCCTCCCCCTGCCTGGTTGTTCACCAGTGGCCTACCTGGTCAGCAGATGGAGCAACCTCTGCGGGTTTGGAGGTTGAAGGACTCCAGGACCCTATATCTCCCTGTCTCTGCCTTTGTTCCATTTCATTAACTTGGCATATTACTTTTCTCATAGGAAAGTAACCCGCTGAAGGCGAATACAGAAACGGTGCTCAGAAACAAGAGCCAATACATTATCTCAATGTCCTTCTCCAAGAGTCTGCTTTTTCCTTCTCATGTGTACAGTCAGGCCAATCCCGCTTTGTGTGCATAAAACTGACTGTTATCTAGCAACAGTACAAACTTCTATTCCAACTTTCTTTGCACAAGGACAGCGGAGGGGAGTACTTGAAGATGGCATTTCTTCTGTTACTCACCGGTGATGAGCAACTGCCACAGAATGTACCTGCTTTACTCCCGGTAACGTAGTTATCTTTGCAGTACAGCCCCAAGGCAGGTTCATTTAAGCCCTAAAGGGCGTTGGATTTGAATGTGTTTTAAGAGAGGCTGTAGAGCTTGTTGGCACCCGGTCTGTTGAGTCCAGGGTGTCCTTCTACTATCAGTCATTCAACACGCTGTAGTAGCCAGGTGTGTAATGGACAGCATCCACCCTGGTCCTGTTCCCTCAGTGTTGGAGGGGTCTGTTGGCTCAGCGCTGCGTGCCTTAATCTGGGGGCTGTTTTGTGAGTGAGTGTTCCCACCAGCCATGGGTGCTGATGATGACCTCAGAGGCTGTAGAGGTGGGACTGTACCCTCCAAAATGATGGCCAACAGCCCTCCTGCTCTGTTACTAATTAACACAAACACAATGGAGGGAGGGAGGGAATGTGAGGGAGGGAGCGTGAGGAAAAGCATGCAATGGAGAACGACGAAACAATGGAGACATTAAATGGCAGGTAGAATATATGAAGCAGGACATGGGAGAATGTAAAAGAGAGGCGGAAAATGGAACAGGCCTGGATCAGCTGATGACCTGTCTCCTCAGAGCCTCAGGTTTTGTTCACAAATTAGATTATGGACTCGGAGAACACCTGAATATACTAAAGATCTGTTTCAAAGCAGTCCTGGGTCTTGAGTGGGCCTGCTGCTCTGTGCTGGATGCCTGTCTGTCCTCATGACCTTGACTGTGTGTCTGTGTGTGTCTGGAGTAGCTGCTGTTTTTCTGTCTTGCTGAGAAGACACTCAGCAGGATGGAGTCTGCCTGTCGATCTGATGACGCTAGCAAAGACTGAGGGGCTCGCAGTGACCTTATTGGTCCGACCAGCTGCTACGTCATGTACTGTACTTTTTCACACTCACTGTCTCCACACACTATATCACTAACCTTGTTGGATAGGCAGCTGAGGATGAGTGACTACTCCTAGTGTCTGGCGCTGGCCGTCAACTCTAGTCCCAAATAGCACCCTTTGGTTCAAAATAAGCACTACTGTTTAGGGAATAGGGAGCCACTTGGAACTGGAAGAGGATGCTTCTGATTGGTTGGGAAGCCTGTGTGAGGATAGTGTAGTGCTCTGCTCTCTGTCCCTCCTGTCCTGCAGGGGTCATGAAGGCATTGAGAGGGCGTGTGTCATATGCAGTGGATGAGCTGGTCGACTCGGGGCCAGAGGGATGTTTTCTATAATATTCATGTCTGTTTTATGAGACACCTCTTCTCACCTTTCCCTTGTGTTGAAAAAAATTGTTGCGGCTGCGTTTTGGTTAGTTGTCTTGTATCTTTGTCACGCTGGGCCAGTATACAGAGTCTGGTTTTAGTGGAATATAATAGCATGGGGGCTCCTTATATAGATGGCTGCTGCTGGATTGAAACCGATATGAATTATTGCAACAATTCTTAATGCAGTCTTGGTTACAGAGTTTTGATAACTGCTGTGATTAAAAAGGTTTCCTGCTTTTTTTCTGCTGCTGTCTTTTGTGTCACCATAGATGAGAGCAACCCATCCGGGTACTTTGCTTTCGCGTCATGCTCCCGCCCCTTTTGGGGGGAAAACAGCCCATTAATCGGCAACGTTATATAGAGAAAAAACAAGAAATATGGGTTGAGTGTCCATTCAGTCTGCCTCCATCAAAGTGGACGAACGACCCAACCCAGCCGGAGGTGTCATATCCTGATAGGCTATATACAACGGATGGCCTGAAGCCGCAGATCTTTCCTTTTGCTGAAAAATGTATGTAGTTTCAGCCTGTGTTAAGCAACGGACATAGTGGACCTAGCCTCCACAACGGTGTGTGACGTCACATGGAATCTGTTTACCTTATATGGAACGCTAGATCAATAGAATGTTAGCTTTAAATTTTGCCGATTTCTTCAATTAGCTGTACCTTCTGTGTAGCTCAATGGGTTAGAACAGTGTGAAGGGCCGTCGCGCTAGTAGCGATGCAGAGGGCCGCGGGTTCGCGCCCGTAGTGCGCCCCCACTGTTCGGAGCTATGCAGAAAGGTATTTTTTTTTGTATTAGCTCAAACATTTAGGCGTTCGCGTGTTACTAAGCAGAGAACCGCGAGCTCGTGCCCAAACAAAAGTGAAAGTGAGGATGAGAAGGGAGGAGTTGGATTTGAATGTAAACTAGTTTTACTGTAATGCACTTACCCAAGGTGGGAGCAAATTAGGGATTTCTTAAAGTTAAATGTTTTTTGTCAATGATTTTCAATTTAATATAATGAAAACAACGGAATGGTTTAACCATTGAGCTATTGGGCTGAACTGTGGTCACTTAAGCATGTATGTCACGCCAGGATCGCTCCATTAACTGCAAGATTTAATTATCTAATTGTAAAACCGTAGCTAGCTAACTAAAGAGCTTACGGTCAAAACTAACTAGCAAACGCTACTAATATTGGAAATCAGTCTGTAGTTAACTTCATATGGTTGATATTGCTAAGTTAATTAGCATATACTGCGTTGTAAAAGCGCGTAATCTTTGCGCAAATGTAAATAGTATAACCATAAACAACGATGCATTTTTGAAAACCAATTCACAGAAGTAAAACATTTTTAAACCTGCGTATTTAGCTAAAATATATTAATTTTACCGGGCTAAATAAACTAGGGACATTGTGTCACTTCTCTGGAGTGCAGTGCAAGCAGTCAGACGCAGCAGCATTTGCAGTTAGATTGAAAGCACCAAGCGTTATTACTCGTCGTCCGAACGAGACCAGAATAGAATCAGTTAGTCCATGGTGGTTTAGGGAGGGATGGATAATACGGCGAGTGTCTGAAGCGACTATGAGGAGAACTCAACCAATGAAAACTGACAGACGGAACGGCAAGAAAGTGTAAATGGGGAAAATCTCGGGCATTCGGATGAATTTCGTAGAAAAATGTAATTTTAAACATTAACATAAAAACATTAATTGCAGATGCGTACTCGTCATTTCTGCTTGTATGTCTGCGAGTGGTACAGTACAAATCGTACATATTGCCCTTTAAAGATATTTTCAGGAATTTTTACAGCAAATATGGCTCAATTCTAGATTTCTAAAGTGATTTGGAATATAAAAGTATGCCTACTCATAACCAGACGCAAAACCAGAGAAAAACCAGAGAAATTAAACAAATGCATTCTGTAATTAAGACTGATATACGTCAATCAATCAAATTTATTTATAAAGCCCTTTTTACATCAGCAGTTGTCACAGTGCTTTTACAAAACACCTGGCCTTAAACCCCAAGGAGCAAACAACAGTAGTGTTGAATTTCAATGGCTAGGAAAAACTCTGTAAAGAGGCCGACATTTAGGAAGAAACCTAGAGAGGAACCAGGCTCTGAGGGGTGACCAGTCCTCTTCTGGCTGTGCCGGGTGAACATATTAAGAGTACAAATTGTAATAATTAATAAATGCATGTGGGCTGAGTCCAGAGTCTATTACAACCAGGAGGGCTTTGGACAGGGACAAGCAACGGGTCTTTCAAGCCTGGTACTCCTCAGGTGTGGGCCAAGACCTCATGTCCTCCTACGTTTAAAACGGCAGAAGACAGGGAAAATTTAGAAAATGCATTCCTTAGATCTACAAGGATTTATAGTGGAGAAGGAGAACTGACCCTACTCCCCCAGCACAGTAATATAGCAGCGTAAGACATGGGGCTGAGACAGGGGGGTCCAGTGACACTGTGGCCCTATCCGGGGGAGGCCTCCAGCTGTTTTTTTAGAAATTCTAGGTACAATTAAAAGGCCTGCATCTTGCAATCAATGGTTACATGTAGGTATGTATGGCTGGATCATTTCAGCGAGGTAAGTAGGAGCAAGTCCTTGTATTGATTTATAGGTTAACAATAAAACCTTAAAATCAGCCCAAACCCTAACAGGCAGCCTGTGTAAAGAGGCTAGTACTGGAGTAATGTGTTCACATTTTTTTGTTCTAGTTAGGATTCTAGCAACCGTGTGCAGCACTAATTGAAGTTTATTTATTGATTTATCAGGGTAACCGGAAAGAAGAGCATTGCAGTAATCTAATCTAGAAGTAACAAAAGCATGGATTAGTTTTTCTGCATCAGTTTTTGATAGAATGTTTCTGATTTTTGCAATGTTTCGAAGATGAAAATAAGCAACTCTTGAGACCTATTTTATATGTTAATCAAAGGAGAGGTCAGGGTCAAGGGTAACGCCGAGGTTTCTTAGTTTTTTGGGATACGACCATGCAGCCGTCGAGGTTCACAGTGAGATCTGCCAACAAAGCTCTTTGTTTCTTGGGTCCTAAAATGAGCATTTATGTTTTTCTTGAGTTTAAAAGCAAGAAGTTCTCTGTCATCCTAATATCTGAAACGCATGCTTCCAAAGTAGCTAATTTTGGGTCTTCTCCATGCTTCATTGAAATATGTAACTGTGTGTCATCAGCGTAACAGTGAAAATTGACATTATTCCGGATTACATCACCCAGAGGCTGCGTGTGTGTGTGCGTGCGCGTATGTGTGTGTATATACACGCGCACACGCGCACCGCCTTTCGGCATTAAAACCGATTGGCCATTAATGGGTCAACAATCAAGACGTAGTGATGGCCATGGATGAGAGCAACCCATCCGGGTAATTTGCTTTCGCGTCATGCTCCTGCCCCTTTTTGGGGGGAAACAGCCCATTGATCGGCAACGTTATATAGAGAAAACACAAGAAATAGGGGTTGAGTGTCCATTCAGTCTGCCACCATCAAAGTGGACGAACGACCCAACCCAGCCGGAGGTGTCATATCCTGACAGGCTATATACAACTACGTTATTGAATCTCCAGTTAATGTATTTATGACATCTGTCACTTCATTTTGCTGTTTTGGTAGTCTGTCCAATGTGACGTTACTGTAAACTAATTAAATCGATAACTTGTTTAGCAAGCTAACTAGCACCCTGCAACTCTAAGGTAGGCTACAAATGAATGGTGTGTATTGCTACAATTGTTTGCAATGAACAGTTATATCTGTTGCTTAATTTAATTTTTGAAGATTCAGTTCCCTATAATTTTCTTATCATGGCATTAATGCAGCATTTAGACACACTTTGAATTGGAATTATTATGATGATAATCATGAAATAAAATCATTTCAGGGAAGTGAATTTTCAGAATGTTCTATGTACTGCCTTTTCAATGCAGCATCAACATTCACTTCTTTGAATTTTAACATTATAACTGTTGACTTTATCATTAACCAACCTGTGATGAAGTGTTTGCGACAGACATAAACGTGTTGACTGGACGGGTCCCATAGTTGACCATTTGCACCCTCTCTGCGGATGGCCTGAAGCCACAGATCTCTCCTTTTGCTGTCCTTCGCTATTTTGGGAAGTAAAGAAAAGCGTATACTCGTTTTTTTTAATCTTATTTGACGTGCAAAACACAACGCAGCAGCTTTTAGGCATGGTACCAGTACTATTGACAATTTTGCACCATTGCCTTCCACACGTTTACAACGATCGCATTCCCCCAAAAGCGGGTGTGGTCGTTCGGACGAGAGGAAAGTGACGTATAGCTGCTCTCATCTATTGAAGCGTGTCTTTGATTGGCCACTCTGCCCAGGCAAAGGTAAACGGGCTAGGCTGACACGTGTCACCAACCTCTTGGCACTTAGTGATAAAGGCAGTGTGGCTTGCCTTGTTTTTATGACCTGCACGTTAATGTAATGAGTCACGTTCATAGATTACTTCAAGTCTTACCAGAATACCACCATAGAAAAATGGAGGCAATTAAAATGGTGTATGTATGTAGCCTTCTCCTCCTTCCTATTTAATTTCAAATCACCTTTGTTTTTTAGTCTTGAAGCAAAAGGCGCGGTTCCAGTTATATTTACAACCAGTTTCTAACAGACGTTTTTATTTGTCTCACATTTAGCAACTCATATGCTCCTCTGTTTACAATGGTGTTTTCCCACAGATTGTACTTGAAATGTTTGAGAAATTAAAGTAGTTAAGATACGCAAAAGGCTACTGAACATGTGTGAGATGGCAGACTGGGAATATTTACATTACTCATTTTGGCTCAATTAAAATGTTTACTTCTACCCATGCTTAATATTTCCAAATGCTAATGTAATTTTCCTGCTTGGACAAAACATTGAATAATGAAAAGGTTATTTTGAACTGAAATATAAGTGTACCCAAGTGATTGTCTCTCTGTCCTCTCTGGTCTTCTCCAGCGACATCATGATTACTCACTTTGAGCCATCCATCTCCTACGAGGGTCTGTACGGGGAGGTCAAAGACATGTGCTCCATGGACAATGACCAGCTCTTCACCATGAAGTGGATCGATGAAGAAGGTTTGTATACAATCTTGCTCATCCATCCATCCCTCCTTTTTTCCTTTGTCTGTCTTTCTCCTCCCTTTTAAAGATATTCTGAGTTTCTATGGGCTGTCAGAAGTTCTAAACTATGTAGCCTACAGCATAGGGGTTTGGTCTGTAGAGAGAGGGCAGTGTTAGGTGTTCCCTGTTCCCTCCAGGGGTCGTGGGGCCTCCAGGGGTCGTGGGGCCTGATGTTTTCAGATGTTTCATCATCAGCAACTACAGGTTCGTCACGCTCTTTAAAAAACAAGATACCAGGCAAGTCTAGTTCAGCCGCTGAACTAGGCTTTGAATGTGGCTGCCCTCCCGAGAATCAAACCCGGGTCGCCTACGTAAAAGGCAGTGTTGTTAACCACTACGCCACCAAGCTGCACATTTGCTGAGTGTCAGTATAGCCTCTTTACATTACCTAATTTTGTCACTCATTAACATTATGCCAAGTTTGAATATTTTGTTAGACACCATTAACTATTGTGTTAAACTGAGTAATGTTTCTTATTAAAATTACCTCCACCACAAGTTTACCTCCATACAATAACTACTATATCAATATAGGTGACGATAACGGACTTTTTCGACAAGTGAAAAGACGAGAGAATCGTGTAGCCAGCAAATCCTGAGACATAATTCGAAAATCCACCAGAAATAGTTGCAATATAACAGTAAACAGTTTCATTTTAGGCTTCCCATAACGTATCTACTCAAGGTTGTAGCCAGCAAGGTTTTCGTCTATCCTGAACAGATCCTCTTTTGCCACTGGCCGTTTTAACTGCTAATTAGCCATTCGTGAATGACATTGATACAGTATCTATCAATATAGGTGACAACTAGTGATGGCCATTCGAGGCTTCATTAGCGTTATTTTAGCAGCAGGATATTATGCTGGCAGCCCTCAGATTTTCTTTATCACAATAAAATGTATAAGGCAATATAGTTAACAATCTAGTCTGTGAAAAAGAACAGACAAGAATAATACTGGAACGGACATTAAACATAAAATGTACAGACTAGATTAACTATATTACCTTATATATTTCAATGATGGCTTTTATTTTGAAAAAGAAAATCTGTGTTAGCACTGCTAGCATAATGTCCTGCTGCTAGAAGAACGTTAATGAAGCCTCGAATGGCCATCACTAACGATAAGTGACTTTTTTGTGAAGTGAAAAGACGAGAAAATCATGTAGCCAGCGAAGTGTTTGTCTATCCTGAACAAATCCTAATACCAACCAGAACTGTTTTATTTTAGGCTTCCTATTACGTAGCTAGGTAGGGTTGTAGCCAGCAAAGTTTTTGTCTGTCCTTAACCTCAGGCATAACGCGTTTTGACTGTTATGGGAGGCGAACGCGGGACCTGCTGTTCTGGAGCCCGCGTTTCTAACCACTACGCTATTTAACATGGGGTAGTCAGTCAGTCAGTCAGGCACTCACTCACTCACTAAGTATGAGAAATTTGTTCTTCTAAGCCTGCTCCGGTTACGCGGGCCGGCAAAATTAAAAAAATTTTTTTTTTAACAAATGCCAACTGAACATGAGGAGACTCTGCCTACACACAAGCAGCCACAGGCATCCCAGCAACAGAATATTTATAACCTCCAGTTAAGCAAATACTGATCAACTTTACTGTTAGAAAATAAAAATAATGTCATTATTATGGAAAAGAGCAAGATTATTAACGGCCAGCCAGACATTGTTAATGTTCCCAGACATAAGACGCTTTATATATTGGAAGGAAGCATTCCTCTCCTACACCTGCTCTAGTGTTGCGGCCGGGCCGTAGTCGGGAATGGGCCATCACGAAATGACGCGTGGGGAGCAGTGTGGGTTAAACTAACTGCCGGACACATGGACGTTGATACAAAATAACCGTTTTCTGGTACCTTGTGATGTATGGGAAGATATCAGGTAGCCTATGGCTTTGTTCAGTAGTGCACTAGGTCTTCATAGTGAACTGGGTGGGATTTTGGAGCCCACCGTGATGCTCTTGTCTGTGTCCCTATCAGGAGATCCGTGTACAGTGTCATCTCAGCTGGAGCTGGAGGAGGCCCTGAGGCTCTACGAGCTCAACAAAGACTCTGAACTCATCATCCACGGTAACATGACCTTCCATAAACCTTATTAGAAACATGCTAGTTTGGATTAGGGATGCTAATTGGCTAAAACCACCTCCCTGCTGGGTGATTGTTCATTTATAATCTTACAAATGTTATACAGTGTATTTTTTAACAATTTTTTTAAATGCTAATGTTTTTTTAAACTTAAAAAAACATTCCTTATTTGCTTCCACTTTGTGGAATTTTACTCAATTACAGCAACAGCACCTTCAAACGAACTCTCCGCTCACTCCACTTTTGTTTCGGTTGGCCAGCTTACAAGAGTTGTAAAAACAGTGTCTCAATATAAAACAAAATGAAACAAATCGATTTAGATTGTACCGTGTTTTTTTTTTCTTTTGAAGCCTGAAACTGGAGGAATTTTGCTTGTCCCACTCTGCCACTGCTTGTTTAAACAAAGATGATTATATATCTTAGTCACGCTGGTGGAAGACAGGGAGGGTGATACTTTTCCATTTGACAACAGAAGCCTTGATGACCAATAGAAATTCTGCATTCTGCCACCCGATTTTTTAGTAAATGCTTTTCTCGTCACAAATGCTTTTCATGTCACAAATTGTACAGTTCTTCATTTAAAATGTAGTTACTTCTTCTATTTGATTGTTTGAACCCTGGTAGTAGTGTATGTTCATTTAGATTGAGGTAGTTTCAGTGGTGTTTTGTCTGTCCAAAATTATTAGTCTGTTTAAAATTAACCTTGGAAAATATTTCAAACAAATTCATGTCTGTCATTTAAATTGCCCATAAAAAAAGTATAGGATTCGGTTTAAATGACAAACCACCCTCCTTGCTTACAAAGTCTATTTCCCTACTTCTGGGAGGAGCCTGGTGGCTACTGTTCTGGGAACATTCCAGCACTTTCAGATAAGAGGAGACAAGATAGTGGATGCGTGATAAACATGACTCACTCTGTCACCCGGAACTGCTGTGGGATTGGTTGTTCTTGATTCAAACGGCATGGAGGGGAGGGACACGGGTTAAGGGAGCGGTGAAGGTCACAGTAGAGGAGAGGGGGATGTGAGAGGGCCAGGGGGAGGGGACAGGATTTGGAGGATGGAAAGAATGACCCAGCACATGGGCCAAGTCTCTTAGTGGTTAATGAGAACATTTACTCGAACCCACCTCTGACACACCACTGACATAGGAATATCAGTGTAGTATGTCTAACAGTTTTCCTGTTCTGCCAGTGTTTCCATGTATCCCAGAGAAGCCTGGCATGCCCTGTCCAGGAGAGGACAGTAAGTTTACATCTACGCGTTTCTTTCTCTTACATCCATCTTGTTGTTTTCTGATGATCCACTGTTTCTCACACACTCACACCATCTGGTAACACCTGGACTCGCGCCCCCTTTCAGAGTCTATATATCGTCGCGGGGCAAGGCGCTGGAGGAAGCTCTACTACGCCAGTGGCCACGCCTTCCAGGCTAAACGCTTCAACCGGGTGAGAATCCTCTGACTCTCTCGCCTTCGCTCTGACTCTCTCGCTGTCTCTCTGTCCTGTTTTTCTTTGTTTTTTCTCCTTTTCTTCGTTTACCTCTGTTTTATCTAACATTTTATTTTCTTCACGTCTTTCTTCCAGAGAGCTCATTGTGCCATCTGCACGGATCGTATTTGGGGTCTGGGACGACAAGGCTACAAATGCATCAATTGCAAACTGCTTGTCCACAAGAAGTGTCACAAACTGGTGACTGTGGAGTGTGGCCGACAGATGATTCAGGTGAGGAACATGGTCCGGAGATTTACATTGATCTTTGTCACATGACATGAATAGCTCAAACTCCTCCCTATATTGTATTTTCATTAGGCCAAACAGTTTGTGAGCCACGGTATTCCTCAACGTATCCTCTTACTCCCTCCCTATGTTTCTGTTCTCTTTTTTAGGAGCCTATAATGCGTCCTGATAGAGGGGCCTCCACCATGCCAATTGACCATTCAGAACAGTCAGGTAGCACACACACACACACACACACACACACTGCCTAAAATTGTGTCTTTTTAGGCAGATCCTATTAAGTGGTTTCTTAGGCATAGTCACAGTGTCATTCGGTGTGGACTAAGGCAGCCTTATGTCCAGTTGGATGCAATACTCGTGGCTTTACATTCCTGCTGAACCACCCTTGGTACTTCCCTAGTGTCTAGGAGGTTACCTGACTTTACTCTCACTGTCTCTCTCAGCTCCTCAGAACAAAGATTCCAGGGAGAGTCTGACCTATGATGGAGAGGAGAAAGAGGTGAGGATGCAATACTGAGGTTGAGGTAATTGGAGAAGGATGGTTATGGGTATGTGTCTCATGTCTCACCGCCTCTTGTCTATCCGTCCTGTAGGCACGCAGCAGCAGAGACACGGGGAAGTCGGCGTCCAGTCTGGGTCTGGTGGACTTCGACCTGCTGAGGGTGATTGGGCGGGGCAGCTATGCTAAGGTCCTGCTGGTCAGGCTCAAGAAGACAGAGAGGATCTATGCCATGAAGGTGGTCAAGAAGGAGCTGGTCAACGATGATGAGGTAGTCACACACAGATGGAGTCACACGCGCGCGCACACATTTCTAATGCATGAGCAAACCTACTCGGTCGGGCATGTTGACAGGCGTTACCTGATTGATCATCTGTGCCATCTCTCTTTTGTCTGTCTGAGAGGCTGCGCTGTCCAGATTTCTTATTGTCTGTCTGTCTGTGGGGGTCTGTCAGCAAGCACTCGCTCTTCACCTCCACTCTCACTCACTGTCTCACCCTAATCTTAGTCTGTCTCACCCTAATCTTAGTCTGTCTCACCCTAATCTCAGTCTGTCTCACCCTAATCTCAGTCTGTCTCACCCTAATCTCAGTCTGTCTCACTCTAATCTCACTGACTGTCTCACTCTAATCTCAGTCTGTCTCCCTGTCCCTTCTCATCAGACACATTATAACTTCCTTGTTGGCTTTTCCGGTATTTGATTTGATTTCAAGTGTTTGGGATTTCTAAATGACTCCTGTGTAATTGTGCGCGTGTGTGTTGTAGGACATTGACTGGGTGCAGACAGAGAAGCATGTGTTTGAGCAAGCCTCCAACCACCCCTTCCTGGTGGGGCTCCACTCGTGTTTCCAGACAGAGAGCCGACTGTTCTTTGTCATAGAGTACGTCAATGGAGGAGACCTGATGTTCCACATGCAGAGGCAGAGGAAACTACCAGAGGAACATGCCAGGTGAGGAACCGGACAACATGGCTACACTTTGGTTATGGTCCTTTGGGTACGGCGCAGAAAACGTTTTGCGGTTGACAATGGCACTAGTCAGTTTCTCACTGGACATATACTGTATGTACACACATAGTTACTCTCCTTTTTTTGCCTTGCGTTCTTCCGTTGGGTGGCTAATGAAGAGCTTGGTGAACGTTGCGTAACTCTTAGTCAGTGTTTCTGACCCGCTCTTCTGTGTCAGGTTCTATTCCGCAGAGATCAGCTTAGCGTTGAACTACCTCCATGAGAGAGGCATCATCTACAGAGACCTGAAACTGGACAATGTTCTGCTGGAGTCTGAGGGACACATCAAACTCACAGACTACGGCATGTGCAAGGTGGGAGATGTAGTTCTGGGTTTCAGTCTTTTTCTGTGTTTCTGTTAGGAGAAACCGTTTTGTTTTTTAAATGTAAATCACATTGCCTTCGCCAGAAAACGACTACTAACAAATCGTAGTTAAACGAACGATCAAGCGAATGCCAAACATACCAGTTTAATTGGGTTAGTAGGGGGACGTTTTCTTGAGGAGGAGCTGTAATGCCTGGGAAACAGTGTGGCAGCTCAGGGCCAGTAGACTGTCAGGGAAGGTTGCTGTGATGAGGCAAACAGGAGAGCTGACAACCCATTACGAGTTCATTTGTCAGGTCCCTTGTTTATGTTCTGCTGTGTGCGTGCGTGCGTGCGCACATCTCAGCTCTGAGGGTTGTGTGTGTTACTGCCGCAATGTGGCGATGTGTGTGTTTTCACCGCAGTGCTCTCTGTGCTCTGTAGGAGGGCTTGAGGCCTGGAGACACCACCAGTACGTTCTGTGGAACCCCCAATTACATCGCTCCTGAGATCCTGAGAGGAGAGGACTATGGTTTCAGTGTGGACTGGTGGGCCCTGGGCGTGCTGATGTTTGAGATGATGGCCGGACGCTCGCCCTTTGACATTGTAGGGAGCTCAGACAACCCGGACCAGAACACTGAAGACTACCTCTTCCAAGGTAATGAAATGATAAATTAGGGAACCTGAGTGAACTAATAACTTGAAATTTGTATATGTAATTATTAGAAATATGCCAGAGATTGTGCCCCTGTATGGTGGTATTGTGGTGCTTCTACCGCTTCATCTTGACAAGTTACCATCAGGAACTATGACTCTCTGCATTCGAGAATTCCTCCCTTAGTAGAAGCTGAATCACAGTGTTCTTAATCCAAAACACCAGGCAAGTACAACTGAAATTCTTAATAGCCAGTTCAGATGTTGTGGACCTGTAATAAACCGTTGAAAAAAAGAAACCCCACATATTGCTGAGTTAAAGCTTATCTCCTCCCCTCTGCACTTTCATGATTCCCGGTTCATGATTATGGTATTGCTTCATCGCATTGCCTCCATGTGAGAGGGGTTTTTTGTTGTTATGGCACTGTACTCCAAAAACTTTACTACACAACATAAGTGTAGATTTTCAGCGTTACGTCAAGGGAATTTGTGTACATGTTTAGAAATGACAAGACTTTTTGAACATAGCCCTACTATTTCATTGTTGGGAGAATTGTCTTGTGTTTTCGGTTAGACAGGTGTGTTCCATCATGCCCTGTGCTGACATAAGGTAGATGTCCGTAGTGTTTACTGGCCTCCATGTCTGACTTTTGGAGTCTGCTATTGTTGCCTGTCAACATTGGGACCAATGTGGTGTCATTGAAAGTCAAGGGAACCCTTTTTAGGCTGAAAAATCTGGAAAAAGCAGTCCAAAACCTAGTCCAAACCCCAGTCTTACCAAAAACAACCACTTGGGACTTCATTAGAGCACAGGTGAGCTCAGCAATCACAAACAGCCAGGTCAACGACCAGCCCAGACTAGGACCCACTTTCCTGTTCTTCTGTCTCCTGTCTGTAGTAATATTGGAAAAACAGATCAGGATTCCTCGGTCGTTGTCAGTCAAAGCTGCCAGCGTTCTCAAGGGTTTCCTCAACAAGGTAACAGACACACACACACACACACACACACACACACACACACACACACAAGGTTCTGTTACCCTGACCGTGACCCCCTCATCCAGGAACCCAAGGAGCGGCTGGGCTGTCATCCTCAGACGGGCTTTGCTGACATCATGGGTCATCCCTTCTTCAGAAACGTAGACTGGGACCTTGTGAGTCGTTGTCCTGTCTCTCTCTACAATGGATTTGTCTGTTTCCCTCTCACTCTTTGAAATCTTTATTAAACACTGAACAACAGACACAAAGAGACAAGTCCCAAACTGTGTTTTCACATAGTTGAAAGGGACTGTGAAGTGAAGGTCAGTGATTCTGTCCTCTCAACAGTTTATCATAGTTGAGGGTCATGACCTTAGACCAGCCCAGACACTCATTTCCCACCAGGCCACCAGACAGGACAATTTGGGAATGTTTTTCAGACTCAGGTGAAACTTATTCCTAGACACTTTAAGCCAGGTGGCCACAATCAGTGACCCTGTACGTTTTGGGTTACCAGGGAATACATACCTCAAAGTTCAGATTCAGGAACATGTAATTTTCCGATAGCCAGGCAGTGTGGTTGCGGTGTCTAAAAACACCAGGGAATTCAGTCGATGTGGAATTTTAAATCTTAGTTTACTATAAATTGTCTGGAAGGACAAGGCATTGACTTAGACACTGCTAATGGATCAGATACACTCCAAAGGCAATCTCTCCAGACAGACAGGTCTCCCCTCCGCCCCACCTGCCAGACAGACAGACAGGTCTCCCCTCCGCCCCACCTGCCCGGCAGACAGACAGGTCTCCCCTCCACCCCACCTGCCCGGCAGACAGACATGTCTCCCCTCCGCCCCACCTGCTAGACAGACAGGTCTCCCCTCCGCCCCACCTGCCCGGCAGACAGACAGACAGGCTGTCTATTTTTATTTTTTGTTCCCTTCCCTGTTTTCCCTGCCCTGTCTGCTGTCTGTATGGATCAGGTTACTTACTGGGCTGGCTTCCCCTCCACTCTCCTCCAATCTGAGCTCACACAACGGACAGCCTGGCCCTGTAGTTCCCTAGTCTACCTCCAGGGGGTTGTCACGCCTGTTCCCATTCAGCCTGCCTCACAGTTTCAGAGAACTGAGATTAGCTTTCCATATATTATTCTGTTAAAAACAGGTAGTAATGTAAGTGCTATGAAATGGTGCTAAAGTCTTTTCAGGGGAATTGTGTTGTTTCTTGACATAATCACATCACTTTCGATTAAAGTGTCTGGTAAATATCTAATTTTATACGTTATTTTAAGCAAGTATGTGTGGATGTCACTTTGATCTCAGTGTTGTGTGTGACCTCTGACCGTGTTGTGTTCAGATGGAGCAGAAACAGGTCGTTCCTCCATTCAAACCCAACATCTCAGGAGAGTTTGGGTTGGACAACTTTGACGCCCAGTTCACCAATGAGCCTATACAGCTCACGCCTGATGACGAGTGAGTGTCTGTCTGCTTGTCTGTCGGTCTTCCTTCCCAGATTATTTGAATCAATATTGGTATACAACAAACACATGTTCATTTCCTGTCTGTCTTACAGTGATGCGGTGAAGAAGATCGACCAGTCAGAGTTTGAAGGCTTTGAGTACATTAACCCTCTCCTGATGTCGGCAGAGGAGTGTGTGTGAGGCAGATTGTGTGTGTGTGTGTGTTTGAGAAGTATGTGTGCGGACACTCCAAGTCACTGCGTCTCCTCGACTACAATCTCGCTAGTTAACTCTGCATGGTTTCCAGACAACCCAGCGATGACATCACCAATTAGCGCCCTTCTGTTGGACAGAGAGCGAGAGCCGTCAGGTCTCAGACTAGAGACACTAACTTGCCAAACCAATATCACGTAGTGTGTACATAAGAGTCCCAAATGGCGTCCTACACCCTACTTCGTGCAGTAGGGAATAAGAGGCCTTTTAGGATGAAAGCCACTCTGCCATTTATAACCACTAGTCCTTAAAAACCTACCTTCTCGCTTTAATTATTTTTGTATCATTTTTGAAATCCGCACTGGTTTCCTTTTTAGTCATCAGGGCGCGTTCTCTACGTAGCCAATAAGGGTTGGAGGTGGTTGGTTACCTAGGTTACTGGACACGGGGCGGAGGAAAGTGGGATCCTCCTGTCTCCTCTACTTGGTGCTGTTTGATGCATATTTTATTTGTACATATTAAAAGTCATTGAGGATGGTTATATGTTTAGACCAGGCCTTTCAGCTCTAAGCCAGATCACCAGGGAGACATGGTTGAAAACTGTTCAATATTAGACATCCACTATATGCGTTCTGATTAGCTTTGTTGAAGCTCCATGTTTGTAAAGGACAACACTAGCCTTTTTTTTTTTTTAATTGAAAACGAACACTAATCTATATATTTGTCTGATTTTATTTAATGAAATGTCAGTCTCTATGTATGATGACGGTTAACGTCCTAAAATAGTTGTTGGTCTTCCAGCCTGGTCTCCTGACAAACACAAACATTGGTCCACTGTTTACGTTTACAGTATTCGTCGTGGCAAACTGTGTAACAGAACCAGGAAGTAGAGACCGGAACAGCCGCAGCCAACCAAAACTAACTTAGATACTGACAATGGGCCAATGTCAAACGGCACCCTCTATCCGATCAAGTGCCCAACAAAAGTGTTCTACACTACAGTATGAAACGTAGACCACTACTAAAGGGTTATGGTACCATCTTGGACGTAACCAAACTGTGAATTGAAGAGTTTACTTTCTGGAGAGGAGTAGAGTAAAGGGGTGGGGCTGGAGCACTAGCTAAGTCCAGGGGTTGCTTCCCAAATGGCACCCTATTCCCTATGTAGTACACTATGCAGGGAATGGCGTTTGGGGATAGGGCCTAGTGGTCTATGCAGTCTGTCGTTAACACAGGACCAAAAGCTGTTTTGTAAAACAGAGAAGAGGATTTGTCTTGGTGGTACGTTTAGAAAGGTACAGCAGTAGGAAGATGTGTTGTCCTAATATCATAAAAATTATATATTAATTAAAACAAATACTGTTTAATTTTTACAATACAATGCCTTTCTGAAACTGTTTTCTTTTTCATAGTATTTTTATTTTTCTATTGTTTTCCATGTCTGTCAATATAAATTGGAGTCCTATAACAAGGAATGGACCAGCACTGATCCCTGGACCACTTCTGCCTAAACTATAGGTTTATTTCTTGAAAGAGATTTTCATCAAAAGTTCAGAATAGTGTTAAATTACAACATCGCTTCCATTAAAATTGACACTCTTCCCTATATAGTTCAGGTCAAAAGTAGTGTACTATTATAAAGAAACAATGTTCCATTTGAGATGCAGATGGAGTGTTTATAGTGGGGCCACATGGTAATAGATTCAAGGAACAAATACACTTCTGAATTTTTACTGTTACTTTATATTTCAGTTTATATTCTTTTTGTAACTTTTTTGTTTTTAAAAAAAAAAATGAATTTGCTGTAACTAATCGTTGATCACTACATTGACTGATTTGTATTATTGTTATTGGGTTAAGCCTGTATGCAAGTACTGTTGGATTAGGATGAGGGTGATGCAATGTGTTTTTATCCAGAGGATCCTGCTGAACTCTAACAGGATGTAAAAACACTGATTTTTTTTTTTGCAAAATAAACCTTTTATTTCCCTCCTTGTGTGTCAGTCTATTTTCTCTGCCTTTTATTTTCGCTGGTCTGTTTGTCGCTATTTTGGGGTCTGTCTATAAAATGATTTGCATCTTCATTGAGGGTATGTTACCAACCAGCATCAATGAGTTGGCCGGCTGACATTGAAAAGAGTAGCGTTCAAGATTCTGTTTTATACAGTAATCGCTGCAACTTGTCTTACGTAGTCATGTAACAGAGCCAGGTGTTGTCTCCCAAACTGCCTTGAGGTAAAAAGTGACTGGGTGATACCCAATGGGGAAAACTGTCCTACATGACACGGAGTTTTGAAAAGCCAGTGTAGCAGAATGCCAATTCATCAGACACTAAAGAAAGCAAGAGATCTCACTGGCATATTGTTTCGGGGTGGGGCGAATGGGAAGGGGACAAAAGCCACTACACACTTGCAAACAGCATTGAAAAACAATACACAACTTCTCCTTTCATCGATGCATTTTCTGGCACCGCCAACTAGTTACATTTGTTTCAACACTACACATTTTTGTGATTCCTCTTTAAATGTAATTTGCATGGTGACACGGGGGGGGGGTCTAATTTAATACAAGTGCATTTGTTTCTAGGATAAGGAGAGGATGTGAGATGTTGGGGGAAAACTGATGTGTAATTCTTCAAAGGGCTCCATTGCAAGCCAAATATTGTCCCATAGGCATCCTATTCGATCTATTCAGTCAGTGAGCTTTAATATGTGATTGGGTATTAAGGATGTGTTGTGAATGTACTTCAACAAAGTACTTTACGAAAGTACCACATGCTAAACGCAAGCAACACTTATAACTAATAGCACTCTTGAATCTATAACTTGGCTAAATCACTGTGCGATTTACATTCAGGTCATTGAGCAAGACGCTTTTATCCAGTGCGACTTACAGTAGCGGGTGCATATATACTTGCTGTACATAATTACAATACATACTGGCCCCCATGGTAATCAAACCTGTGATTGAACAGCCTTCCCAGTATTTGTCGATGGATTAATGAGGAATTCTTGTCGCGTCCCACACACTACACAGTGCTGTGATTTAGATAGGTGTAGGATACATCCTGGATTCAGTAAAAGTGTGCTGCTGCTGTCACTATAAAGATATAGCGAATTGCCCATCTTCCAGTAATGTCATTTACATTTGTTCACACCGGAGAGTATTTTGTTAATATAGCCACTTTACCTGTGGTCAATGAATGAAAGACGTACTATGGTGATTTGATTTCCTGTTGAAAAGCGCAACCTGGTAATACTCGCAAACATATAATGCGTATATCTGGCAGCCGAATTCGTATGTTACGTTAGGGTACGTTGCATTCCGCTACTAAAACGTATAGCCTAATAGGTTACGAATTTGTTAAAACTTATGTTACGAATGGTACAGAAATATGTCATATCTTACAAACTTACAACAACGTATGACACAGTATGACTAACGGTTAAATGCAGGTTAGTACTGAGGTTACTGTGAAAAATCTAATTTCCATGAATTTGAACTTTCAACTAAAAGCCCAGGTAGTCTGCAAGACTTTTTTACTGTAAATTCGTTCATGACTGCACCCAGCAGCAGGGAGATTGTTCTTCTATCAATACCTTGGAGTTTAGCCATAATCTGTTGCAGAACAAGTAATCTTAATGTTGTTATAGCTGATACTTCAATCTATCCAACTGTAAAAAATATTTAAAATTATGATAACATTAAGAAAGACATTTGTGGGGGAAAATAGGGATTTTCATATATTTTTAAGAATTCCTAATCTATTTATATCTCATTTAAATTGTTCTCACTTTTATATGCAAGTTGAGTCATTCTACAAAGCAAACACGGTACTATTTCTAAGAAAACCATAGAATGATGTATCTCTTCTTCAGAAAACATACACTGACCCATCAGTTCATAAATAAACAGTGTCATGACAGGGTGAGGGCCATGTACAGTTGGTATGGGGATTCATCCATCCATGATTGACCACAGACTGTAGTCTGTTGATTTCATTTCCTGAATACATAAAGCACATGGGTGTGACAGTTGGAAAGCAATATAATAATCATTTGTCATCATTCAAATGTGTCATAAACAGTGGATTATTATTCATAGATGTCTTCCACTAACAGGTTAAAATCCACATCCTACATAGAATAAATCCTGGTAATTCGTCCATTAATAGATTGGTTATATGAAGCGGCTGCTTCATAGCTCCAGCACTATAATTGCCCTCTGAAAAAAACAAAGGCACAAGATACATGAAAGTAAGCATTAAGCATGAATATTTCCGACTGATAACAATATGTTTTAATCATCCAGGTGTACAGTATCTTATCTGCCAACATTTCTGCCTGCGCTAATGAATATAATACAATGAAGTGTGACTTCGAAAATGTGTTAATAAACTAAAACAAGAGGCAACGGTAGAATGTGCTGTGAGGTCTTATCCCCTAGGGTCCACTTAATGCTCGGCTCAATAACAGTCGAGTCAGAGCACGTGCTAATAGAGAGGTTCATCAGTGTGCTAGCTAGTTACTCTACTCCAGTGTCTGTACATGTTTTCCCCCCCCATTTCCAATCTGGCTCCCTTTCACCTATATCATGCACCACCTTTGACCAGAGCCATGGGTTTCCCTATTGTCAAAGGTAGTGCACTATGAAGGGAGTAGGGTGCTGTTAATGGCACAACCGAGACACTACCACCTCAGCCAAAAGCCCTCTGATGTTCAACACCTAATGAGCCATCAGCGCCAGTCATGTTATTGCACATATGAGATTAATTTACACCAAGCCGCAGGACAGACTGATGTTATTATAGGGGAATCAATGTCTCCCTGCTTGGGCTCTGCAACTGGACAGGATAACAGAGTGTATTTCCTGAACTGTATCCTATGCCCTACATAGTCTACTGCTTTTAACCAAGGCCCATCTGGTCAAAATTGACTGGTTGTATAGGGAATGGGGTGCCATTTGGGACATGGCGTGTATGCTATGGCAACACATTGCTCTGCTCTCACAATACAAATGCTGACCTTGCTGTCGTAGGAGAGCCGGCCAGGAGGCTGCATGACTGGAGCTGTTTATCAACCTTTATCATGCTGCTCACGCATACGCACAAATGGGCACACACTGACACATACACTGACATCAATGTGGACATATGCATTAGTGAACACACAAACGTGCAGATACTCACAGGCAAATGTGAAAACAAGCAGGAACTGAAAAATTATGATCTGTTTTCCATATATCCCAAACCTAGCACTGGACCTTAAACCTAACCCGCATGTCAACCCTAATCCTAACCTCAATCTAATCTTTATACCTAAACCTAACCAAAGCTGAACGCTGAAACTTAACCCCAACCCAAATGCCAAACCTAACCTAAATTCTAACAGTAACCCAAATTGTAGGTTTCAACTTGAACATAACCCTAAGACAAAAACAGCCTTTTGCCTTGGTGACCAAACCATCAGATTTTATGATGTCTGTTGGTATGTCTGGCCCCACGTGTTATAGAAAACCATGATAACACACATATCCATACCCACAGTACGTACACACGTACTGTGACGTTTTTCATTTTTTTTACTAATATTAACTAATTGTATTGCAAATCTCTCTAGTAAAGAGAGGTATTGCATAGTGTATAGAAAGCAAGTCTGATTCAAAATCTTACACGTTCATTCAAAGCCTACAGCAAAACCTGTTTGGCCTTTAAGGTTCTGGTTCTCAGGGAGGGGCTAGTGCTTTCAGTAGTGTCTGGACAATATAAAGAGTTCAACCCAGACTCTCCCACACTCTGCTTGTAGAAATCCACAACTCTACATCATGTAGAAATCCACTGTGCGGGCCTGACTCTGAGAAAGTCACAGCAAGAGCGACAGTCAGGAGCGTCAATGACTATTGTGTGAAATCCTTAATGGAAACTATCTCTCCAAACCAGAAGGCAACTCTGAACTAGAGGGGTGAAACACTTCTGGTTTTCCTCCTCTAACTATAATAAAGGACATATCAGAAGCGTTTTTGGCCTTTCAGATGATTCCTACCCCTGCCTTTAAAGAGCACTATGGAGAGCAATGTAGGCCCTTGTTATAACTAGTTTGCACTGGTTTGGAATAGGTGGCCTTTTGGGATGCATGTATTATTGTTAGCCTAGTCAGAGCAAGGGAGACGTGTATATTTTTCGGTTACTGGCTCTACGCTCTAACCGCCACATTATCATATTTTTTTATAATGAATTTTAGGCTACAACAACATCAGAAATAACGTGCAGGGAAATGCATTCAGAATAGATTGTGTATGCTGTGAAAAACATTTTAAACTAGCATGTTTCAGACCTTTTGGAGGGTGGGGGCACAAGGATATCAGGAAAATAATAAACTGGTTTGATGTGTTGTATTTTATGTCCTATCCTCAAACAACGTTTTGTATATTTACAAACTTGACTCAGAGCCCAAATTCATTGTGTTGTTTGGAGTGATCAACTGCCAAGCTAATGTCACCCCAGGTCATGTCAACACAATGATGTTACTGGGAAAAAGATCAAGTGCTAAAAAACACATTACCCAAACACTAAATGAAAGAAATAGTGCAACATGGTATTGTATAGATTGACTTCTCTATATTTTGATTATTAAAGGACCTTTTTTAAAGTTCCCATGCAGTTTTTTGATTGCTATGTCTCATAAATCACTGTTTATTTCATGAAAATATATGTGAGCCTCCTGTGGCCTTTGAAGAGCTAACAAGCTTGTGTGCATTAGAAAACATTTTAAATACATTTTTTTAGGTCATACATTGTTTGTTTACGTGTACACTGTTTAAAAACATAAGAGTAAATAAGTGTATGTTTCAGTTTATGATGGGTTATGAAAGTTGAAGAAAACAAACCTCACTCATCAAGTCCAGAAATGTATGTATTAAGTAATTATTAATTTACAATGAGTTGAAACCTTGGCTAATGTGTAACCTACTTAGGACATTAAGGACAGAAAGAGTGGGAACCAAAACAAATCGTTATGGTCAGTGAGACAGAGCTCAGCCTTTTCTCTCTCCCTGCCTCTCTCTCTCTCTCTCTCTCTCTCTCTCTCTCTCTCTCTCTCTCTCTCTCTCTCTCTGTGTATCTCTGTGTCTCTCTGTGTCTCTCTCTATGCACTGCAGATGTAGGCAACACAAGCCAGACTGCGAGACAGACAGACACCCCCACACAGTTTCCGTGACATGCCCAATTCGAGTCTGGGTGACGTATCTCCATTAGGTAGATAGTGCTGTGACGTTGCAAGGCTTTAGCTGTAGTGGTTTCTAGCTGCATCAAGTTGTTGACGGTCGGTAGAACGGAGGAGAACCGAGTGAAGAGGATTCCAAACGACCTCATTCAGGCAGGTCTTTTTAAACGGGCTTCGGTATGTCATTTATTACTGATACTAACGTGAAACTGGTAATTTAGCACGTTTTTATGTTTAATTGTTTTACGGTTTATCGAAAAGAGGCACGATTTTATGGTTTAACAAGCATTCGCTTATTGTTACTAGCTAGCCTAGGCTAGTTTGCTCTGGCTTCACACAGCGCTTGGTGTGTAGTAGCTAAGCTAAGCTAACCTCGCTAGCCTCAATCTCCGTTTGCTCAGCTCCAATATACATTTTTGTAACGTTACGTTAGCCAAAGAAATGTTAATTCAAGCTGTCGAACTGGCTTTCTGTCTTTTCTATTACGCCATCATCAGAAATGTTGACATGCTATGTGTCCCTTGCATTTGATTATTATAATTTTCTCTGTTTTATCAGATTATATTTACCGAAACTTAGGATATTTGTTGGTGTAAAATATTGCCAGTAGGCTGCGATTGCTGCTTCTTCAAGCCGGGGATATGTTTCTACAGTACGTCAGCTTGCTACGGTTATGTTGACTTGTGATTGTTGGTAGAGTCTGTAGACGGTTTAGCTAGTAGTCGCAGACAGAAGCCTAGCCAGTGAATGTCATTATCAGTGCTGTCTGCATACCAGTGCAATCGTGGCGAGCCGGAGGAGGCGAAGTACAGTTTGTAGACGAGGGAAAGGAGGGAGAGTGAGGGTGGTGGAGATGAGGAATGGAGCAGATTGCGAATACGAGTAGTGCGCGGTGTCCTTCCTACGAGGAGGGGGTTACACTACATACAGTACGAGGTAAAACAGCAAGGGATCCTCGAATCTCAATTATATGGATATGTGTTAGTGTGTATATATATTTTATGGAAATAGTTTTTTTCGAATATTAATATTGACAACCCTATCCAAAAAACAAAGCGTTTTTATTGATGCTTGGGCAAAATGTAAATCCACGCAGCAATCACATCAGATGAAGCTTACGCTACTCGCCGCGAGCTTATTTGCGTTGGTGAGGCATTCAGTATTCATTATTTTATTCCGTGGAACCATACTAGTAGGGAATGGGATTATTATATTACGGAAACTAAACCTGCTATGCGGTTTGACTTTTTGTACTTGCTTTAGTGGAAATCTCTGGCTGCACCGGCGGTGTAGTTGCTGCATGGAGGTCAACGGTGCTGCTGGTACAATCTAGCTCTAGTTCGCACAGCTACTGTAAAATACATGGACTGTGTTAACGCCGAGCTCTCTTTAATATCGGTTTAAATGTAAATTGGCCCCTTATTGTTCGTCCAATGTGGAAATTGTAGTGTAAAAATACATTGGTGACACAGGCATTAATATTATTGTAGCTATATGAGAGGGTGATTTTCGAGTTTTCACTGCCAAATGTTGAAGCTTTTCGGCGAAATGGAGCCTCAGATGTGTGCTGTACTCTCCTAACGTTGGATTAAAAATACTCAACATAGTTAACTGTGTTTACTGTTGATGTAACATTTGCCTTGTCGAATTCATGCGGTGTAAAATTAAATGCAGCTAGATTCCGTGGCGTAGGGAAAAAACTCGTTCGTCATCCATTGAATGTCACGCTGTGCTTTTCGGTAACAATTGAACCGACTGAATGAGTGCGGTTACTCTTTTATCAATTGTTTTTCACCTAGCTGATGGGGTCAGCGTGGGGTGACCATTAGAGCAGACTTCGGCTTGAGAACAGCAAGCAGGACAACTGGTGGGCTTTGGGAGGCTGGCAATTTAGGCAATTGGGATCCCTTTGGACAAATTGTTAATTTGATTACCTAGCTTACTGATGAACTTGTATTCACTGTACCTAACTAGTGACCTAAAAAAGTCCAGCGAGAATATCTGATAGGCTAGTTCTTGATCATCTGGCCACCTGGTTGGTTTTTAAAACTAGTATGTTCTGTGGCCAATGAAATTGTTCTTTACTGGTTTGGTGGGGGATGCAAATTGCCCCATGGGGTTCAATTACATGGGCTGAATGGGGAGATGTTTGGGTGGTGTGGCATGGTAATAGCCATTTGGCCCCCAATGGGTCCATTGAGCCACTCAACCCCCAACCAGGATAGCCTCCGTAAAACATTTAAACACCTTTTAATGTTATTTTATGCTCTGAGAAAAACATCTAACATGCTGCTTAGATTTACGCCTTTTGGATTGCATAAAAAAGCACACAGTGTTTGATAAACATAGTTTTAAGTTTTACTTTGGAATTGGTTAAGTCTTTCTTTGCCTCCCATCTTGTATGATAATGTATTAAACCTTCCCCTACAGGAAGCAGACAGAGAGACAGACAGACTGAATCAACAATCTGAATAGAAACCCATCAGTCTCCACCATGCACCTTTCTGAACACCAGAAGATCTGGAACATTTAAGACAAGAAGAAAACTAGCCGAACATTAACTGAAGGGTTCTATAAATCCACGGGAAGGTGGGAGTGGAAAGAGACTGACCTTTCTTCTCTATTGACTCCGATATGGCCAGTACTCAGACAAGTCTGAAAACCCCATTCAAAGACCTGGCTTCGTTCAAGGGCAACATGAAGCGACTGTACCGCGAAAGGCTAGAGGATGCGCCAATCAAGAAGAGGCTGATGGCTGAGATGAACATGAAGCGCCGCAACCTGGATGCCCTGCCCGCCCTGCCCCGGGCCTCCAAGGTGAAGAGGGAGGCTGTGGAGGAGCCCAACCAGCACCAGGAGCCAGCCCGAGCCATGGATCGATCTGTAGAGTTGGACAGTAGAGGGGAGTTCCAGGTATGTGGTGCCAAAGCTCTGGATCTCAGCCCCGGGCTGAAACACACACTGGCAGCCTTCACCCTCAGCAGCCAGAGCTCATTGGGGGGCCCGGCAGCCTTCTCTGCCCGTGCCGGTCATGAAGCCTCTTCCTCCCCTGGGGTCAGCTCTGGTCCCCACCAAGGCATGACCCCTATAACCTCCCCCCCGGTGCTGGGAGGGGGGCCACTGCTGGTACCCAGTGACAGCTCCACAGAGCTTAGCCACTCCTCCCTGGAGGGGGAGTCAATTTCCTGCTTCACCGTTGGCGGGGAGAAGCGCCTTTGCCTCCCACAGGTGCTCAACTCCGTGCTCCGCGACTTCTCCTTGCAGCAGATCAACGCCGTGTGCGACGAGCTCTATGTGTACTGCTCGCGCTGTGACGGCGAACAGCTCCACATTCTCAAGGTGCTGGGTATTTTGCCCTTCAACGCCCCGTCCTGCGGCCTCATCACCCTGACCGACGCCCAGCGCCTCTGCAACGCCCTGCTCCGCCCAGGCGCCACGCTGCCGTCCGACTCCAGCGGCAAGCTGTCCGGCCAGGGGCTCCTGAAGGAAACGGAGGCCAGCTTTCAGGTGGAGCACCAGTGTCTGGGGAAATGCCAGGGCCTGTTTGTGCCCCAGTTCTACGCCCAGCCCGAGGCGCCCTGCATTCAGTGCGTGGAGTGCCAGCTGCTCTTCTCGCCGCAGAAGTTCGTGATGCACTCTCACAGGTCGCCGGACAAGAGGACCTGTCACTGGGGCTTCGACTCGGCCAAGTGGCCGTACTACCTGCAGCTGGGGAGGAAGTATCTGGGTACTGCAGAGGAGCCGCGGCTCAAACAGCTACTGGAGGACATGAAGGACAAGTTCCACTACAACAGGACCACTGATAAGGTACGAGCGTATTATTTTGCTGTGTGTGTCGGACATATTGTTGATTTTCTTTAGCTAGTGGGGTCCAGAGATGCCGTCCCCAGTTTTGTTTCTCGTTTGTTGTGTATTGTATTAGGTCAGAGGAGGGGCTTACCGGCTGACCACTGACCAGCTGCTCTCTGTTGGTCCGCCCCGGGGTGTGTTTGTGTCCGTGTCATGGGGGAGGGGCATCATTTGTCCTCCAGGTCAGCTGGAGGTCACTAGAATCATCACTAGACAATGGGCCAGAACGCCAACTGACTTGTGTGGACTTTCTCTCAACCAGACCTTTGGGTTGCATAGGTTGCCATTAAATCCCTTCACCTCACTTTATAAGCCATTACATTAATTAATGCGTTCAGTGACGTTTTTAAAAGCCAGTTTAAATGGAGGGTCAACACTGACAATGCTTCTTGGTCCAGGACTGGGGTTTAAAATGATTCTGGGAAGTGGTCCTTTGGCCTTTATCTGTCCGCCTGAATGAGTGTACAGAAACAAACTGCCCAGGCCCTTTGCATGGGGGAAGGCCTGTTTCCACCACTTCCAGTGCCTTCCACTGCCCACCAAAGCCCAGTGGAGGTTTCTAAAGAACAGAGGATTCCCCCCTTTTCTTTTCGTTCATTTGTATGGGGAAAAAAAAAGTGTGTCAGTCACATTGGGGGACAGAGCACGGGTCAGGGATCTATAGAAATGTCAGACTCCGACTGACTAAACTAAAAGCTCTATATGGTTTCATTTACATTAACTGGTTCTGCTCGGTGTCTCTTGACCTGTTCCTGTTGACCAGACTGGGCTGTCGGGGGCCGGGCCAACAGGCACCCTGCTCTCTATACGGCACTCCATTTTGTCCCGGGCCCGTAGTGCTCCGGTCTAAAGTTTCACGTTCCTGAAGTGGTGCGCTATCTTTGGAATAGGGTGTCAGTTGGGAAGTGGGCTCAGCTTTGTATTGTTTAACCGATGAACCACTAACGGAGCAGGTCTCGGCAGTAGGCTGCAAACCAGTCTTTTCAGTACTTTGTCTTCATTCTTGCCTTACGGCTGGTGGTGGGAGAGAGTCGATTAACTTTGAGCAGACAGACTGTACTGCGTGTGTACTTCCCGCTTGTGTGTGCGCAGGCAGGTGTGAGAACACTGCCTGCTGTACAGTAATTTGGCACTCCCTGTCTGTTGTGTTTGTGTCTGGCAGAGAGAGAGAAGGGGGGGGC
>JACXGI010003179.1:0-58623 GCA_016801175.1 Esox masquinongy | reverse complement strand
CACTGGTTGCATATACAATTTGATTTTATTGTTGAAAGGTCGGAGCCATTTACAATAAAATCTACTCACGATTTGCCAAATTGTCAAAATGTAAAACCAAATTATGTTAAAGGTACGGTACAGGTATCTGAACCTATAGCCTAGTTGGTAATATTGATTAAAGTTGGGACAGATATCGACAGTAATTGAATTTTGGGACAGAGCTATTGACAGTTTTTGGTGGAAACCTGTTTTAAAAATTAGTAATACTTTGACAAATTAAACAATTCTGAAATTAAACAATGTTGCCAGAAGGCCAGAAGTTGTTGTGGATATTGATTAATATTAAAATGTATTCAAATAAATAAAAACATGTATTTGAATAAAGGGTGATAAAGGTATTTATTGGAAATTAAGAAAGTCATGCTGATGGTAGGGCAGATGTCCCCGAGCTTCTTAACACTAGATTCATTATGCACTTTTAAGATGATCCCTTAACAGATAACCGAGAATCAGCTATTGACTTGAGTGGAACGAGTTTAACGTTTTTTTAATTACACGCGTAAAAGAAAACAATGACTGTTGTTCACGATCGTCAGCAAAAAAACATGAGGTAGGACTACTGACGATCAGAGACTGAATCATTCATTTAAATCACTGCAGTGTAATCAAGGCATGTAGAAGAAGCTGTTTGTATAATGTTATAGAGTAAGTTATCCTAAATTCTTACTACTTTCTATCTTATTTTCTTTAAAATTGGTTTATGGATCGCTTAGGGCACGAATTCAAGACTCGGAATTTATTGAAATAAACGAAAACGTTTTAGGGTGTAATATAGTAATTTTATTGATTAAATATAGCCTAGCTGTAAATTACAGAAATATGCATGTTTAGAGGCCTATGCGAGTAAATTCGTAAATGTCGTTATGCCTAGTTAGTTGCATTTACTCGATGAACATTTTGTATCATCTAAACCATGCTGAAGGTTTTTTTGTTGTTGTAGACTTGAGGCATGTGATGGAAGATAGATTTTTCATGTTCATTTCCGTTCTCGCAGTTTTTGATGTGCCATACATCATTTCGTGAGAGTGACAGGATTGACTCAAAGAGATTGTGCCCTTCAAAATCCATTAATCTAAAATGACAGACGCCGTTTTGCTTCTGCTGTGTTGGAGCTATGTTTTGGAAGGCAAGTATGACACCCTGACAATTTGCTGAGAATTTCATTAAATTAATTTGAAGAAGTAAGCCTTTATCAAAAATAAAGCATGTGAGCAGTAAACTTTTAGTACAGCATTACAATTACAAAGTACATTTCTAGCAAGTTACATGTTTTTATGTTACCTGGTTATTATATTGTTTAATTTAAGTAATAAGAAAGCAATATAAATATATTTAACATGTAAATTACAAAGAAGGCTTATAAGTTCCCATTTTAAATATTTTAGACATAGAATAATACCCCCCCCCCCATTTTTTGCAAATATGCTTGATTTATTCATGATCACATTTTTCATGTTCACAGATTTGAAAATCCATAAAGTATACTAATAGCGATGAAGTGAATGTTCTTGTGATTCCAAGTTGCCTTCCTTCTTTTTGTAGCATCAGTAATCGGCCAGACACCTGAAGTAGTGATGGTGAAGGCCGGTGGTACAGTGACCTTGGAATGTAATGTGAAAGAGATTATAACGTACTGCTACCAAGTGTCTTGGATGAAAGTAGAGCCCAGGACACAAACAATAACAACGAGAACAAACTTGAAAGACCCAAGGAATAAAGAACACTCAGACGGAGTATGTTCTGTTACCATCACCAATGCAAAAGTGAGCGACTCTGGCATGTACTACTGTTCAGCAATTCTATCTGAGTTGATCCACACTGGCAATGGTTCTAGAGTTGTTATTTTGACAGGTAATTTCATATCTTGAATTTTATTGTATTTTTGCAAGGTTGAATGATAATTTAAAAAACTAAAATGTATGTTGATTTGTTTAACACTATTTTGGTTATTATAGGATTTCATGTGTTATTTCATGGTTTGGATGTCTTTTATTCTACAATGTGGAAATTAGTAACAATAATGAAATACCCTGGAATGAGTGGATGTGTCCTAACCTTTACCTCATAACATTTTATAGAAGACAATACACAAAACAAATTGTTAAACCTAATAAACTGTTTATGTAATTCTGGGAGCATAACCAAGTTCATATATTAATAATGGAATATTATGACAATATTGTCCTTAGAGAAAGAGAGACCAGAGAGATCCATCACCATCAAAATCCTCTCATCACCAGACAATGATGGCTCCTCAGTCCCTCTCATGTGTTTGGTGTCAGGACTGGTCCCGTCTCAGGTCCGTGTGTTCTGGCTCATAAATGGGAGAGAGGAGAGTGGACGAACTGAGTCGGCCTGGACAGACAACAGTGATTCAGCCACAGAGTTCACTAGGAACCAGATTCTGGTCCATGCAGAGGAGTGGGACAAAGGAGCAGAATGCACATGTGTGGTGACGTTTGAAGGGCAGAATATCACCAAAACTGTGCAGATCAGAAATGGTAATGGTTTTAATAATAACCTTTATGTTTTTCTGCCTTTGATAATCAGTCAACCAAAAAAAATTAAAAGATGCCGTCTGGGGCCTTTGCAATTAACAAAATAAAGGTTTAATCCTTTCATTCTGGCCTGGATGTGTAATATTTTGTTTATATGTGAATAATCTATAAGTAGAATCAGTTTGAAGGGCAGAATATCACCAAAACTGTGCAAAGAAGAAATGTTAGTGGTTTTTAACAACTTTATATTTTACCTACTTTACCTTCATAGTAAATCACCTTTAAATGCATATGGGCTGAAAATTAAAAGCACTTAAAGCAGAGGACATTAACCAAAGTATAGCCAACATATTGTTCTATAAAACAAAATAGACAAAAGGCTTCATTATGTATTGATAAGTTTAGACGTACATGTATTTGTATGGTACAATAATTGTCTGTGATTTCTCCACAGATTTAGATAGTAAATGCACAGCGCTGCTATATGGAGCTTCTGCAGCTGCTATTCTTGTTATTACTGTGACCGTCACAATTGCTGTGTGCTTGCACCGTGGTAAGATTATGTCAAACAATAATGGGATAAAACTATGTAAAATAATGACCAAATTAAATTGTCGGAGACAATGTATAACACTGGACTAAGCAGAGGCATTATCACCATTAAGAAAACCTTTATGCAGCACTACATTTTATTACTGGTGCAAACTTCCTTACATGTCATTGTCTCCTATAGACTTTGATTGTCTTGGACTCCTAGACTTTCAGAAGGATATTGGGCTTTCTTGCAGAAAATCTCACCAAGAAAATGACTGGAAAAACAGCAGCTCTTTTCAGAACAATGAACGTAGCAAAATAAAGTTGTCAGTGAATCATAATGCATTTTTAACCTGGATATTACATTTCTTTTTCTTATAGGACATCCTGTGCTAGCTGATGCAAACACAAGGTTTGAGTAAGAGAGTCCTTATACATTGAAATAGAAAAGCCTGTGATTGCTTGACTGTTCATGTGACATACCATTTTTTTCTTAATTTCAGACAAAGTGTCACAGGCAATGAGATCATACAGCGTCCATCTGGTAAAAAAAAAACATTACTTTTTTAAAATATAGGATTGATACATTAGTACAGCTGACTATTTTTGGCTTCTAATATACAGTATATGTTTTATTTAATGGTTGTAATATTTTGCAAGTCTATCTCTTTAAAATTAAAGTAGATGGAATTAACTGAAAAGACATGTTTGTGATTTTTGGTTGTTGCCCGAGACATGACTCTAATCTGGTTTAAATGACAAGCAACCATCTTAACCAGTAGATCAATACATATATTAGATCTCTAGGCATTGGTTTGGGGTCCTTACAATATATTTATTTTTTGCTCTGCAATGAAGACAGCTGTTTGGTCAATACGTTGGTTACCATTGTAATACTTTTAAATGTAATTTATGCTCACAACCCTGAGTGTGCAGAGTTGATTGAATGATGATAAATAACCCCCTGTAGGGGGTGGGCGTGGCTGTATTGGTGTTTATCATAGTCTGATTTGAACTGTTTGCAGAGCGACGTGGAGAAGCAAAAAATGCATTAAGATCATCTTTCTCTGTAAGTTGATTTTATTTACAAAAGTATCTAATATTTTGCATTGCATAATAACTTGAATCCATTGTCATGGTGTAAAATTTTCAGAGGTGATGAAGTTGGTGAAATTTAATGTGTAAATTCATGAAATTTGATGTGTCAATTCACATTATTTTATGGAGTTGAATCAAATTATTTGCTGCTGCACCTTTCATCACCTCTAAAAATTATTGTTTTACGTTATTCGGGTGTCTTCAATGAGAACGTATTGATTGAGAATGAATGACTTAATGTAATTTATTATAGTTTGAATAGCCACAGTGCTGCCTGGTTTTACATTTGCAGTATTGCAACCCCAACTCACTCTGTATGAAGTATTGAAGCATTTTTATATTGTTAAATATTAAGCAAGAGCTATATCTATTTCTGAGATATTTTCCTTCCTATAATGAACTTCCTGATTTTGATTGCTCCGCAGGAGGTCCAGTACACTACTTTAGACCACAAACATTTCGGGAGACGCACAAATACAGATCTCTAATGAGATTTTGAAGTGCAACCTAAAATATTTGAATATTTTTATTGTATTTTCCATGCATTTGTGTATGGCATCATGACTTTTAAACAAATGTGTTTTATTGCATTTAATAATCTTTTTTATTGCCGTTCATCTGTATGAAAAATAGTGATGACCCATTGCACACTGGAATAAGTAATAAAGCACATTTGATAAAAGAGAAGAAACCATCTGTATTACAGCCATTTCACATACTGTACAATCTGAAAGTTATCTTCCCTTTAAATGCAGCTAGATTTTGTCATGTGACAAAGCTTGCCGCTGACATTCATCTAAATAAATTGTTTATCAGTGCCATCCTCTTTGTCACCAATGCCCCTTCAACACCCATCATTGTGATCTTTACACTCTAGTAAATTGACCCGTGTTGCACACACGACCCCAGACTCATTGGCACCAGTTCATCTGCAAGTCCCTTTTAAGCAAATCCCCTCTTTACCTCAGTTCACTCCTCAACATCAGCCTTCCAGGCAGATCACTGATACCTCATACTGGTCATCCCTAGAGTCAACACCTCTTTCAGCTGTCATTCTTTTCAGTTCTCAGCTGCCAATTACCAGAATGAACTGGAATTAACTCTCAAACTCGAAAAACTTGAAACTTTCATCACCCTTTAATCAATCAAACTCAAACTGTCTGAAGTACTAACTTATCACTGCAACTGCTAAGCACCTTACCCACTTATATTTATGTCATGCCATACTGTGAAGTAACATTGCACGTTATTCCATTTGTCATCACCCCGTATGGTGGTTACCTATACATCGTATCCATTTGTAAATACAGAGGGTGGACAAAATAACGAAAACACCACATAGAAACACCACATTACTTTAAAGTAACTACAGGTAATTACAATTACAAACACAGCTGCAGAGTTTCGTTAGGTTGATTGCCAGTAAGCAGTACATATGTGTCAGCCCTGAATGTGGTCTGACAAATAATACTTTGATATTTGAATTTAATGGCAACAAAACAGAGTATAAGGAGAAAAGACTAACCCTTTAAGTAATCAAAAATTGCAACAGAATTGAATCAGCACATCTGTGACCCAGTCTCATCAAAAATTGTATGTTGTGACCATCAAAAAGCAGGAATTTATGGCAGGGCTGCCTTTCGGAAACTGCTTGTATCAAAGGCAAATGCACAAAGATGCATAATTTGGTGTAAAGAGCACAAAACCTAGACCCCTGAGCAATGGAAAAAAGTAATATGGTCTGATGAGTCATCTTTCACCCTATTTCCAACATCGGGGCGGGTTTACGTTTGGAGGAAGTCAAAGAATGCTGTCAGCACACAATATCCGGTGCCAACTGTTAAACATGATGGGGGTCCTTAATGGTATGGGCAGCCATCTCATGGGAGTCATTGGGTCTGATGATTGCTCTGCATGATTGTATAACGGCCAAGAAATTAGATCATTTTACAGGACTAGGTGCACCCTATGGTGCGAACACTGTTCCCTCATGATGTTCCAATATTCCAGAGGCTGTATTCACAAAACATCTTAAGGCTAAAAGTAGCGCCTAACTTGCTGATTTAGGAGTAACTCTTAAAAAAAATGGGCGTGTCAGTTTTACTTTAAGAGTATTTCACAAAGCGTTATAGCGCTAAACCCAGCTCCGAAATCTGTGAAAAGTTAGGGGCAGTTGTGAGGTTCTGTTCTTTTCGGTTTAGATTTTGCTTTTGTTTTTTAACGTGGCTTGTCCTGTTTGTTTCTTGTCCTTTGATTTTAAATGCAGCTTGTCCTTTTCTATTATTGTTTACACCTGTATGTTGTTTGCCCCATGGTTGTGTCCCTATTTAGCCCTTAAGTTATGTTAGGTTCAAATTGACCCGTTTTATGAATGGCAGGACCAAAGGTTTCCCAGCAGAACATTGCCCAAAGCATCACACTGCCTCCGCTGGCTTGCCTTCTTCTCATAGTGCATCCTGGTGTCATGTGTTCTCCAAGTAAGCAACGCGCACGCACCCGGCCATCCACGTGATGTAAAAGAAAGTGTAATTCATCAGACCAGGCCACCTTTTTCCATTGCTCCGTGGTCCAGTTCTGATGCTCATATGCCCATTGTAGGCGCTTTCGGCAGTGGACAGGGGTCAGCATGGGCACCCTGACTGGTCTGTGGCTACGCAGCCCCATATGCAACAAACTGCGATGCACTGTGTGTTCTAACACCTTTCTATCAGTACCAGCATTCATTTTTTCTAAAATTTGAGCTACAGTAACTCGTCTGTTGGATTGGATCACAAGGGCCAGCCTTCGCTCCCCACGTGCATCAGTGAGCCTTGACCGCCCATGACCCTGTTGCCAGTTCACCACTTTTCCTTCCTTGGACCACTTTTGATAGGTACTGACCACTGCAGACTGGGAACACCCCACAAGGGCTGTAGTTTTGGAGATGTTCTGACCCAGTCGTCTAGCCATCAAAATGTGGCCCAAAGTCACTCAGATCCTTACGCTTGCCTATTTTTCCTGCTTCTAACATATCAACTTTGAGGACAGAATGTTCACTTGCTGCCTAATATATTCCACCCACTGACAGGTGCCATGATGACAAGATTATCAGTGTTATTCACTTCACCTGTCATTGGTCATAATGTTATGGCTGATCGGTGTATTTCACCTACTGAGACCCTTTTTTAATCTCTAACATCACACACACTAAAAGTTAAATCACCCCTCACATTTCAAACACAAGCTATTATTATCTTTGTTATTATTGGAACTGAACTGTTCTCCCAGGAAAGGCTTTGTTGTGTAATGGGTGGGAGGACACATATATTTCATACAGTATATTCTCTAGAGTAGTCCACTTCGATAACTGTGACACAAGACCAGCACGTTGTGTGAGAGACAAACAGCACGTGGTGTGAAAGTCTTCTCAGAAACCTCTCCTCTGTGAACATCGTCATGGCTTATTGTGCAGAGATGACCAGCCCTGCTCCATCTGATTCCCTAACTTTCGATTTGTGTGTAACATTGATGTTGTCACTATGGTCATAAAATCTAGACATTATTAATAAGCAGAACATTGTCTAGAAAATTAAAAAGTATTGGTCAATTTTGCCCATCATAGAAAACAGTGATACATTTCTATTTTTGGGTAAAAAACGAGTGTTCATCATAAGGTAAATGTGGCCTAAATGGACTATATAATAAAATAAAACTAGTAAATGTTATCATTTATTTGAGTAATGAGTTGATTATGGATGTCAAACATATTTGTTTGCAGCTAAAATATCAATAGTGAGTACTGGGTAGTTATTTAACACCCCGGGTCAATTTGACCCGCTAACATAATGAGTGGAACCAAAATGTTAACAGAACACAAGGGTTAAGTTCCTCCTGCCCCAGTGTTTCTTGTTGTCCATTGTGTGTGTTCCTGTGTCTACAGCTGTGCTGCTTGCTAGTCTTTCTTGATTAACCTGCTTTTGAAACCTCTGCGCCTGCGTCCTGTTACCCACACCGCATCGTGACAGTAGACAACAGAGTCACAAACAATCCTAAAAGGGCTACTGCCGGCAATCCGCCTCGTAATCCGGTCGACGTTTGGAAACATTTATTGATACTACACTAATGTAATAGCTGTGCCCTATTACATTAGATCATAATTGTAAATGACAGTTGGTTCTCAATCGTGTTACCTTGTTAAATAATGGTGAAATAAAGTAAATGTCAGGGCACAGTACATTTAAATGGTATATTTCACCCTTGAACTACATTCATTTTGTTCACAAGTCCACTGGTAAGTCAAGCCCTAACACGTTCGTGTCAGCAGTCGGTTGATAAACAGCAATTTAAGTACAGAAATAACCTTTTTTGAGGGCAGTTCAGCCGCACTTCTCAGGAACTGCATTTGTATGGAACTATTTGGTAAACTGCTATTATGTTCAGCATGAACATAAATCGGTGCAATTACATGTGCTATCATTGGTCTTTAATAACTCTCTATTACTTTACCCCTTAACGTTTTGCCATTATGTTGTTCCTTAACGTAGTCGATTGTGTTGTTCCTTAACGCCTTGTTACCAATAACATTTATGGCTAAAAGTTAAGGTTAACTTAGGGTTAAGGTTAGGCATTACATCACTGCCATTAGGGTTAGGATTAAGGTTAGGGTTAAGTTAAGGTTAGTGGTCAAAATGTGAATGGTACAAAGATAGTACAGTTCCTTTTTACGTGCATATGTGCATGTTTTGACAGTAAGTACTGCCGCTAGGGGCATTAGTAAACGTACCTACAAATTAAAAGGGGCACTGTGTAAAATCCTGCCTCTAAACAATAACATGGCTCGTCTCGTCCTCGTCCTCCCTTACTGAACAAGACTGGCATAGTGTAGCACTACAGTAACTAGTCCAGGGTGGTTTAAGCCTGGAAGGATAGTACTGCAAGTGTCTAAAGCGAGTATAAGGAGTCACTATAAGACACTATAAACTAACAGACAGACCGGCGAGGATGTTTAAATGGGGAATATGTTAGTCACTCAGATACATTTTGTAGAAAAAGATCATTTGAAACCTTGACTTTTAACATTAACTGCAGATGTCTACTGGTCGTTTTTACATTAGCAGTACAGTAAAAATCTTACATACTGCCCCTTTGAGTAAAGTTTTGCTAGGGAGTTGTTTTTTTTCTCGAGGTGTTATCTTACTTTAACCGTTTTTTATGTTTATGTGACAGTCCTCAGAGGGTAGACTCAGACTCCGGAGGCAGATGGGGTCATCCAAAAGTCAGGTTTATTAGAATCAGTGGGATCATGCAGAGGACAGTCATAGTCAGACGGTTGGTACACGATACCAAGGCAAAGAAGTACTGGGAACTGGCGGCCAGGATCGTAGTCGTGGACAGGCAAATGTTCATACACTGGATACCAAAGAAATGAACTGTATATTAAAGACACAAGATACCGCGATACTGGAAACAAGAACAAAGACCACAGGTAAATACACAAGGGGTAAGTGGCACTTGGGAGACACCTGGTGGGGGTTGAAGACACCTGCAGGTGAACGGAATCAGGGTGTGACAGTTTAACCTTACACCTAATCTTTATCCTGTTAAACACACTGGAGAAATAGCAGCGTTTCCCTCCACGTACAAACGCATTTGGGAGTCAACGTTACCAACACTGAGCGACTTTCAATATAACTTGTATTTGTGCACCAGAACAGGTAATTGGCACAGAGAGACCGGTCGCCAAAAACTCACCGTGACTTCTAAACGTAAACCAGAACACTTAACTGGCGTAGCGTACTATCGTGTGTAGGTGCGCGTGTTCATATTTAAGTGGCTGTGTTGCTTTTTTCTCTGCACTAAAAGTGCACTTATTTGCCGACATCTTTTTACATTTTGGCAACGAACATAGTCTTAACAGAAGCCGTTTTTACTGAGTAAAATTGCCATAAGAGCATATGGGGATTGCTATGACAGGCAACAAAATGAATTAGGTCAGAACATAAATGTATCAATGCTGCATGTACAGTATAAACACACCAAACACTCACATTATGCTGCTGCTGTTACTGTTCATTGTCTGTCTGATACACCTAACTATACCATAGGTACATTGATCTACAGTAGCTGACACCTGTTGGTGACGAAGCATGCGACAGATGACATTTAATTTTACAGTACATACACGTGACTCTCACAGAGCAATATAGTCAGGGAGAGTTGCGTTGATAGACAGTAGATCCATTTCGTTGAAGACTTCACGCTCAGACCCGGTGTTGATAACGGTGTTCGTTGGCAAAGGCATTCTTTGTACCGTCTCAACCAAGTGAAGGTGTAACAGGACGTTAGATATCAGCCCCTTGAAAGCAGTTCTTTTTGACGCTGACCTTTTAAACATCTTGCTAAACGATTTGTCCTGAAAAGTCATATACACTTATCTAAGCACGCCGTACAAAAAATGGGACATCGATATCTCACAGATTCCTGAAAAATTGAGAATTAATTAAATTAAAGATGAATACAGCACAGAATCAGAAACTGTAAATTTCTGAAATTGCGCCCTCTAAATAATTAAGAGCATTTAATTAACAGGCTGCAAGAATAGTTTGGGTTTCATTTAATGAGCAAGGATTGAATCAAAAGTGGTTTGTATTCTTTGCTTACACTAGCCTTTGTTTTTAACCACAGATAGAAATGCTCTCCACCCTGAACCTGTTCTATGGTGGTCTTGTCTATGACCTAGTTAAGGTTCTGAAGCCATGTCCGCACTAACAAAAAGAATGCAAACCATTGATTCAACCATTGTGGTTAGCAACCTCAGAGAAGCTAACCTTTTAAAGAGTAGATTTGAAGGGGCAATATGTAAGACTTTACTCAACTACTAACATAAATACAAGCAAAAATTATGAGTAGACAACTGCAGTTAATGTTTTAAACTTTTTAAATATAATGGAAATGTGATTGACAGATTGACAGTAGTGACAAATTAACTGAAATTATTCACCAAGACCCAAAACTTCACACTACTGTAGTTACATGGGGACTTTTTTAATCTCATGAGTGTATGTATTTTTCAGATGTCACCCTATGAGCGTTACCTTGAACCCCACCTCAGTCAGTGTCACTTCTTCAAACCACACGATAAAGAGGACAGTACAAAGCTGTTGCTAAACCTTCCGACTTCATAGGTGTCACTTCCTGTCCACTATTCTGACAATAATGAAGACAACACAAACCCCGTTTTGGAAAATTCATCTTGCAAGTCCCATCACGTTATAAGAATAAAAGTAACAAATTGTACAAGTACAGTAATCCTCATGCTTTTTCATACGAGTGTCGTAGTAGTCCACTGAAATTGGCCTGGATGTTTTTAACTTCTCTTTCAGAAACATAAAATGGCTCTGCATTAGTCAGTGAGGCAGGAAGTAGAAGGAGGCCTCGGTTACACTGACAATATGCTAGCAACGCAAACATTTACATACAGTAGGCAACAGATGGCACTTCATTCTCTTTGAACTCTAATGCTGTTGTCCTTTATTTTCCTGACATTGTCTTCTAATTCACAAAACTATAAATAAGTCTTGTCATTTTCCTGTTAGTAGGATGAAGACAGACACTCACGTAAGATGCATATAAGCATTTAATACTTTGTTGCTGGACATATCTTAATACAGGTATGTCAGGTACTCACTGTGCTTACAGCAAATATCTGACTCTTTTATTTGAGGGTCGTTATTGCACAGCAATTGCAACTACGTATCTCTTTGGAGAAGTTCACAGAACACACATATCATCAGGATTTCATGTGGATTACTTTAGCAAATAAGCCACAAGGCAGTAACAACATGACATGAGCATAAAGATAAAAAATGTAGGGTTGCAACTTTAAAAAGTTGTTGCTCAAAGTCTGAAAGTGTTTCCCAGAGGAATTCAATGGCATTACAATTACTAATTAATTAATCCTTAGAATAAAATTAAAAATAGATATCTGACCCAAAGTGTACAGTGAGGTAATATATATGCCAGTTCCACTAAGAAAACTTCTATTGTAGATTGTTATAATGTATGTTAAGCAACCCACAAAAAACATAAAACACACAATGCCTAATTGTCACATGCCATTGCTACTTCAATTGCTTACCATCAAGAAACAAACCTAACCTATCATGCATTATTTTTTGATGAATTTTGTCCTGGTCTTCTCTTATAATTATTCATCTGAAAACCTGAAATTGAAGTTTTAAAACATAAATATATTGAATTGAAGAGTGCAAACTAATTGTAAAGTACAAGGCAATTCATTTCAAAATGTGTGAATAATTCTGTTGTGTAACTGACTTATTACAACATGCAGTACATCAGTTAATTTGTTTTACTACCATTCTACCATACTGGCATTAGATTCATGTATTGCAGTCATACTGGACCAATGTAATAATATTTCTACATACATCTGTGTTTGCCACTGCATGATGCCACAACGACAGACAGGATCAACAGCAGAAGCCCGGCAGTTATTCCCAGGAGTCTGTACATCCACACTGTGATGTAACACAGGATGCCAAAGTCTGATGATATGATAAACCACACATAGAGAAAAGTGATGTTAGAATAAGGGTACTGTTAAAAAGTACAGTACACTACCGGTCAAAGGTTTTAGAACACCTACAGTTTTCCATTTGCTATTGAAATTCACAGTTTAATGTCTTAATGTACTCTGAAATTAAAGCCTAGAATAAATAAACAATTGGAGACAAAAAAAAAACATGGATTCATTTTATTTAACAAAATTTAATCAAAATATTTGACTCATCAAAGTGGCCTCTTTTTGCAGACATAACAGCCAAACGTGTTTGTGATGTTTTACAATAGAAATCAAATTATGTTCAGAAAGTTCTTCCCAACACCGTTGCAATCGTTCCCGCATGTGTGTTGCACTTGTAGAATACTTTGCTTTCGCCCTTATGCCCAGTTCATCCCAAACCAGGTCTGGAGACTGTGCAGGCCATTCCATGATTTGAAAGCTTCTGTCTTGTTCTTTTCTTCTGAGGTAGTTCTGACATAACCTGGAGGTATGTTTTTGTAACCTTTGGCAGTTTATTGCTTACCTTTGTACCATTTCAGGTTATTCACTAGACTTGGAACTGCTTAAATTTCAATACAAACTGGGAAAAAGGGGTTGTTCTAAAACTTTTGACCAGTAGCCGATACATAAATAATCTGTACCTCATTGACATTTTAAAGTTGACTTTTTAGTAGCAAAAGAGTCAAGCAAGTGTGCAATTGGGAGAAGATAATGTGGAAAATTGTCCCGTGAAAACGTATTTTTACATTACCTAGCCTTTCCACAGTTTTGGTGATATTCTGCCCTTCAAACTCCACCACACATGTGCACTCTGCTCCTCTGTCCCACTTCTCTGCCTGGACCAGAATCTGGTTCCTAGTGAATCCTGTTGCTGAATCACTGTTGTCTGCCCACGCCGACTCAGTTAGTCCACTCTCCTCTCTCCCGTCTATGAGCCAGAACACACGGACCTGAGACGGGACCAGTCCTGACACCAAACACATGAGAGGGACTGAGGACTTGTCGCTGTTTGAAGGTTTAAGGATATCAATGGTTGGAGGTGCTTGGTGTTCATCTATATAGACAAAAGGAAACAGAAAAAAGGGCTCCAGTAAAAATGTATATGGATCATTTGGAAAACGTTCCTCAATTGTTTTCTTTTATACAACATCAGTGACAGAGCACATACCCATAACTCTTAAAGAACAGAATTCAAGTATTACTTGAATAGACACAGTGAAGGTAATACAAATCCTGGCTAAAACGGACATGAGTCAATAATTTAATAGCTAAAATGTACTTCATAATTTTAACAAAAATTTTAAAACCAATTTAAAATGCTATAGGACTAACCTTTAACAATCACTGTGGTGCCATTGCCTATGTAGATCTGTTCTCCGTAGATGACGGCGCAGTAGTAAACCCCAGAGTCAGCGACAGTCGCATTGTAAATGGACACTGGGCATTCATTCTTGAAGACTGCACGCTCAGACCTGGGGTTGATATTGGTGTTCTTAGTTACTCGCAGCATCTTGGGCCACCTGTGTAGTCTCATCCAAGCAACGGTGTAACAGTAGGACGTCAACCCGGCCAGAACGCAGTTCATGCTGATGTTGTTTCCGACCACCACCTCTACAAGAGGTGGATACTGGGTGACAGATGAGTAATCCAAATCATTGGACCCTGCAACCAAATTGGCCTTAAAGGTCAAGTGCCTTTGTAATTTTTTCACCCGTCACAGTTAGAAAAGGACTAGGACCACTTCTCCTAGCCACTGAGCATCGACATCTCATTGCTTGCTCATTCAGTTTTAGGCTGACAAGAAAATGGCTTCATTAATTAGGTGGAATTAATTAAATTCAATGAATGAGTGAAATCTGTGGTTTCTTACCTTTCAAATTATGCACACTGCACAGCAGAAGCAGAAGCTTTGTAAACATGTTGAACATCACAGAGTTATGTTTATTTGCTCCCTCAGCTGAATAATAAAGAGGGTTTATTTGACAGGATGGACAAACTGTTCAGGCACGTACGCCCCCCCCCCTCGCTCCAACCCACACACACTAACACACAGACATGAACATGTGGGCACACACACACACAGACACACACTTTCTTTACTTACTATCAAAGTGAGGACTATTGAAAAAAGTTTTTACCATGTACCTGTATATATTTTGTATACCTGCATTTTTCAGTTACATATACATGTCTACCTCGGGGACCTCATTGCTGCTATCTCTGCATTCCGGTTGCACATGCTACCCTACTCCTTCAATTTGCCTCAATTGCACATTTAGAATGTCATTTAGAATTGGCATTTGCACCTGCACAGCTATTTATCCCACTTGTAACATTCGCTACATGTAATACTTGTACATTTTCTGCCCTCCTCTCTTTGCCATAATTGCACATTTAGTATTGCCATTTGTACCTCATTTGCCATCTATACATTCCACTTGTAACATACATTATACTTAATACTTGTAAATTTTCTGCCCTCTCCTATTTGCACTTCTGGTTAGACGCTAAATGCATTTCCTTGTACTGTACTTGTACTTGTTCAATGACAATAAACTTGAATCTAATCTAATATAGACCTACTCTAATCATAACCTTAAACCTCAACAACATTTTTTTTTGCCTAATCTTAAACTACTGTAACCCTAAAATATAACATTTTTATACATTTAGCCAATTTCATGAGTATCAATTTGTGATGCTTCATCACAGCAACTCCAAGCTGGCTGCAGTGTCAATATTAAGATATGTGTCTTTCAAAACACACCAAGGCTTTTTGTTGTAATCACACTGCTTGCTCAACCAGAAACTCTAGACAGGTATTTGTATGTGCTGGAAGTATCACTATCTCTACCTCAGGTGAGTTCAAAAGCACCCAAGCTGCCGCAAGTGTGTGACGAGGCAACCATCTTTTATCATCAACCCCCTAAATACATCGCACTCTGCAGGACTCAGGGGTAATCTGCGATCTTGATTTGACCCCGGTTTCTCAATGACGTAGCCTAATGCTAGGCAGTGACTTTACCGCTGCGTCATTTCAGGGCCTGTAACCTAAACACTAACACTAACCCAAATGCTACGTTTTTACTTTAACATAACCCCTAAGCCAACAATATCCTTTAACTTCTGGGGACCAAAGTGTCAGATTTTACCATCTTTGTGATGACTTTTAGTCCTCACAGATATTGTTAGATATTGATCAAACAAATGCACTGACGCATGAACACACGTTTGTTTGTCTATTCCTGTGGGAACGGAAAACCAAAATACCATGTTTTCTATTTTCAGATCATAAATCCATAAGTACTTATAATACTTATAATTCATAAGTCTAACCCCACCTAACCTTTACTTTAAAAACCTAACCTTTATGCTGAAATTTAACCTAACTATAACAACAAATCCAAACCTGTTATATATAAATGTATCTCAATTACCCTGGCAAATTGTAAGTTTCACATTAAACCTACGCACGAAGCTACAAATCGCATTTGTCCTGGTGGGGATCGGCCCAAAAAAACATAGTCTGGACTGATTTTTGAAGTTTTATTTTCTTTGTGGGGACATTTGATCCCACACAAAAACCTAGATCAAATCCACTCACACACAAACACACACACTCAATTACTAAAATGATGTACAATTTATTGTGAAAGATTGAAGGAAAGATATTACAGTGACATTTATGTAGAGTAATGTATCGATTTGTTTTTTAATGTAGTCTGTAACAGATTAAAGCAGATATCATATAAGAAATTGAGACACAACAGACAGTTGTTCAGTCCTAACCATAAGCTGGAAATCATCGGTTCATATCAGAATATTTTCACGTTTACAGTTTATACAAGACACATTTCTTTATCAAATTCAAAGGTATCTGCATTTAATCAGGAAGGATTGAATCCAAAGTGGTTTGTGTGCATCATTTACAGTGAGGGAGAAAATTATTTGATCTCCTGCTGATTTTGTACGTTTGCCCACTGACAAAGAAATGATCAGTCTATAATTTTAATGGTAGGTTTATTTGAGCAGTCAGAGACAGAATAACAACAAAAAAATCCAGAAAAACGCATGTCAAAATTTTATGAATTGATTTGCATTTTAATGAGTGAAATAAGTATTTGACCCATCTGCAAAACATGACTTAGTACTTGGTGGCAAAACCCTTGTTGGTAATCACAGAGGTCAGACGTTTCTTATAGTTGGCCACCAGGTTTGCACACATCTCAGGAGGAATTTTGTCCCACACCTCTTTGCAGATCTTCTCCAAGTCATTAAGGTTTCGAGGCTGACGTTTGGCAACTCGAACCTTCAGCTCCCTCCCCAGATTTTCTATGGGATTAAGGTCTGGAGACTGGCTAGGCCACTCCAAGACTTTAATGTGCTTCTTCTTGAGCCACTCCTTTGTTTCCTTGGCCGTGTGTTTTGGGTCATTGTCATGCTGGAATATCCATCCACGACCCATTTTCAATGCCCCGGGTGAGGGAAGGAGGTTCTCACCCAAGATTTGACGGTACAAGGCCCCGTCCATCGTCCCTTTGATGTGGAGAAGTTGTCCTGCCCTCTTAGCAGAAACACACCCCCAAAGCATAATGTTTCCACCTCCATGTTTGACGGTGGGGATGGTGTTCTTGGGGTCATAGGCAGCATTCCTCCTCCTCCAAACACGGCGAGTTGAGTTGATGCCAAAGGGCTCGATTTTGGTCTCATCTGACCATAACACTTTCACCCAGTTCTCCTCTGAATCATTCAGATGTTCATTGACAAACTTCAGACGGGCCTGTACATGTGCTTTCTTGAGCAGGGGGACCTTGCGGGCGCTGCACGATTTCAGTCCTTCACGGCGTAGTGTGTTACCAATTGTTTTCTTGGTGACTATGGTCCCAGCTAACTTGAGATCATTGACAAGATACTCCCGTGTAGTTCTGGGCTGATTCCTCACTGTTCTCATGATCATTGCATCTCCACGAGGTGAGATCTTGCATGGAGCCCCAGACCGAGGGAGATTGACAGTTCTTTAGTGTTTCTTCCATTTACAAATAATCGCATCAACTGTTGTCACCTTCTCACCAAGCTGCTTGGCGATGGTCTTGTAGTCCATTCCTACCTTGTGTAGGTCTACAATCTTGTCCCTGACATCCTTGGACAGCTCTTTGGTCTTGGCCATGGTGGAGAGTTTGGAATCTGATTGATTGATTGCTTCTGTGGACAGGTGTCTTTTATACAGGTAACAAGCTGAGATTAGTTGCACTCCCTTTAAGAGTGTGCTCCTAACCTCAGCTCATTACCTGTATAAAAGACACCTGGGAACCAGAAATCTTTCTGATTGAGAGGGGATGAAATACTTATTTCCCTCATTAAAATGCAAATTAATTTATAACATTTTTGACATGTGTTTTTCTGGATTTTTTTGTTGTTATTCCGTCTCTCACTGTTCAAATAAACCTACCATTAAAAATATAGACTGATCATTTCTTTGTCAGTGGGAAAACGTACAAAATCAGCAGGGGATCAAATATGTTTTTCCCTCACTGTACCCTTTGAGTTTAACCACTGATGGAAAGGCTATCCAACCTGAAGGTGTCCTATGATGGTCTTGTCTTTGACCTGGTTAAGTTTTTGAGCCAAAATGTCACACCATTTGCCAGGGACATTTCTTTTAATGAGTGCATGCATTTCTTAGATGTCAACCTGTGAGTCTTACTCAGAAAATCCACCACGACTGGTGCAAATCCTTCAGACCACACGACAAACTGAACACTACAAAGCCGCTGCTTTACATTCTGACTTTACGGGTGTGAGTTCCTGTCCACTGCTCTGGCACAACAATAAACAGAAGAAAACCACAATTAGGGCAACTCAGCTACTGAGTCTCACATACCAAACCACAGATCTCACATTAGTAGTGGCATTTGGAATACATTACCAATTATTCATGCATTCAAATTAGCCTACATATTTTACAATTCTCTTTGGAAACTAGGTTACATGAAATAACTCAGCATTAGTATTTAGTTTATAAAACAGAGAACGGGGGGTGGGGGGGGAAGAACAATGAAGTCTCTTAAACTGACAGAACTTTGTTAGTCACAAATCTGATTGTAAAGGAACTCAAATATTAAATCAAGCAGTTGGCACTTTATTCTCTTTCAACTGTAATGCTACTGTTTATTATTTGTCTGGCAATGGCATTTAAATAGTTCATTCAAATTAAAATAATTCATTCAATTTCTGATGTAATGTAGAGAGACACATCTGATGCAGATAGAATGAAGTCCAAAAGACGGTAACACGTTTTTATTTTATTTTTCAACTGTATTCCAGGACTGAAATTGTAAAGATAAAATGATAATGGGGTCAAAGTGCAGACTATCCGTTTCATATATGAAAAACTTTTAATGTGAACACATTGTGTACCTGCAACTTAAAATGGATGTTGTCTTTTTCAAATGTACACATTAATTTTATAAAAGGTTTGTAGATGTTAAAAAATCAACAAAAACAACAAATACAATTTCTTTCCAATAATCACATGCCGCTTCTACCAAAAATCAAATGATTTAACACCAGCAATTATTTGAGGTGTAGGGAACATAACATTTATAATAAGTGCAATACATCAAAATGTAAGTAATTCTGTTGTGTAACTGAACTATTACATGCAGTACATCAGTTAATTTGTTTTACTACTCTTCTACCATACTGGCATTAGATTCATGTATTGCAGTCATACTGGACCAATGTAATAATATTTCTACATACATCTGTGTTTGCCACTGCATGATGCCACAACGACAGACAGGATCAACAGCAGAAGCCAGGCAGTTATTCCCAGGAGTCTGTACATCCACACTGTGATGTAACACAGGACGCCAAAGTCTCAGGATATGACAGAGAGATACAGTGAGGGAAGAAATTATTTGATCCCCTGCTGATTTTGTATGTTTTCCCACTGACAAAGAAAAGATCAGTCTATAATTTTAATAGTAGGTTTATTTGAACAGTGAGAGACAGAATAACAACAAAAAAATCCAGAAAAACACGTCAAAAATTTTATAAATTGCATTTTAATGAGTGAAATAAGTATTTCATCCCCTCTCAATCAGAAAGATTTCTGGCTCCCAGGTGTCTTTTATACAGCACTCCTCTTAAAGGGAGTGCTCCTAATCTCAGCTTGTTACCTGTATACCTGTTTTTCTGTTAAGGGGACAGGACAACTTCACCACATCAAAGGGACGATGGACGAGGCCATATCCCGTAAAATCTTGGGTGAGAACCTCCTTCCCTCAGCCAGGACATTGAAAATGGGTCATGGATGGGTATTCCAGCATGACAATGACCCAAAACACACGGCCAAGGCAACAAAGGAGTGGCTCAAGAAGAAGCACATTAAGGTCTTGGAGTGGCCTAGCCAGTCTCCAGACCTTAATCCCATAGAAAATCTGGGGAGGGAGCTGAAAGTTCGAGTTGCCAAACGTCAGCCTCGAAACCTTAATGACTTGGAGAAGATCTGCAAAGAGGTGTGGGACAAAATCCCTCCTGAGATGTGTGCAAACCTGGTGGCCAACTACAAGAAACGTCTGACCTCTGTGATTGCCAAAAAGGGTCTTGCCACCAAGTACTAAGTCATGTTTTGCAGAGGGGCTGAATACTTATTTCACTCATTTAAATGCAAATCAATTTATAAAATTTTTGACATGCTTTTTTATGGATTTTTTTGTTTTTATTCTGTCTCTCACTGTTTAAATTAACCTATCATTAAAATTATAGACTGATCATTTCTTTGTCAGTGGGCAAACGTACAAAATCAGCAGGGGATCAAATAATTTTTTCCCACACTGTAAGTAAGCATTGTTAGAATGAAGGTAACTTTTAAAATATTCCAAATAAACTGTATTTTCACTGCAAGGGTACAATTGAGAGGGGTAAATGTGAATCATTGTGTGCCTGAAAAGCACCCACAGACCTGAGACGGGACCAGTCCTGACACCAAACACAGGAGAGGGACTGAGGAGCCATCACTGTCTGGTGTTGAGAGGATTTTGATGGTTCGGGATCCAGTACTAACGTTAACTGAAATGAATAGAATAACATAAAATCTGGGGACATTCCTTCTGGCTTGTTGATTGTACTTCAGCCAATATAGTGTTGTTATTAACAAATTTCACCTGTATTTCACCTGTGACAATTACATTGGACATTTAGATCCATTCCCAATGCAGACTGCCTCGGAGTGAACAGCCAAACAATTGTGCACGCCTGGGTTGCTCACAGTTAAGCCAGTGATGGTGGCATAGCACACTGTGTCCCATTACCCCTCCTCAAACGCCATAGTAATTTTTAGGTTTGTTTTCATGCTCATTGTTCTAGTTCTGCAGTCAACTCAATCCAACTAGGCAAGAATCTGATCAATATGTCACTCTAAAGTTAACATTTCACCGGCAATCATCTTCACCATGTCAGGCTTTTGGGTAACAATGATATAGTTCATACAAGCAGCCTTAAACAAAAATATGGATTACTGGACTGATACATGCTTACTGAAATAAGCATACTGTCTGATTGGTAGATAATATATACAATATTAGCATTTAAGACAAGCTGAATTTTTAAATTTTCAATAAAGGAAACATGTTGTCTTTGTAATAGTAAAAAAAAAATGTTAGTAATACCTGAGAGAGAACTCCACCACAGAAATAGATAAGCACGCATCTAGACACATCAGAAGAATGATGCTCTCACGTTGTTTAGCCATGTACTGTTTGTACTGTACATACAGCCTCACCATCGAAATGCCGGAAATCATTTCTTTATGGACACTTTCAAGACTCCTTATGTTAACTGAAAGAAGCATTGTTAAATATTGTACCAATCTACATTTAAGAAACAATCAAATTTTTTAGTTCTGTTTTTGTTCTGTTTGGGTTTTGTCTTTCCTTTTGAATGTAGCCTGTTTTGTTCGTTTTTTTCTGCTTTGTTCTTGTATGTAGCCTGTCTTTGTCATTATCACTTTCACCAGTGTCTTGTTTGCCCCCTCATTATGTCCCTATTTAAGTTCCTCCTGCCCTAGTGTGTTTTGTCAGTCATTGTTGGATGTTATGGTGGTTGTGTTTAGGGGCTTTGTCACTTTGTCATTGGAATTAATGAGCCTATTGTTTATACACCTCTGTGCCTGTGCCTGTGTCCCGCTATGCAACATCCTGAAATCATGACACAAATAAAAGGTTTGATTTCTTTGTAATTTGTATTATTTTATTAAATTGGTGTATTATGAAGAGTGATATGGTATAGGCAAACTATGGTATGGTTAGTAATTAATAAATAGTAGTATTGACCACATTTTCCCAGAGAGATCATGTAATTCCACATTATTTGTATAGTATTGTCATGTTGGCCAGAAATTATACTTGCCTGCCGAGGGCCTCACAGTGTTTCTGTGTGTTAACTCTGCCTCTCTCCCACTCTAACCACACAACCGCCCTTTAAAACAAGGTTATGCAGTCTGCAGTAGCCTGAGTTTCCTGTCCAAACTCCACGTCGACTATTACATCATAAGGAAACACCTCAATAGAATCTCTGTATCTCACATTACAACTACAGCATGGATTTTAACTGACAGCTGTTGATTTGTTTGTTATTGTATTACAGCATTGAGTATAGAGAGCAGTCAATATGACAAAATAAGAATACCATATTTAATGCCATGTATATTGTCCTATACAGTCTTTTGAATAGTAATCATTTGCTGTGTCCTGTGTGAAGGATTTAGAATATTGAGAATTTCAGGAATACATTACAGTAGTGTATGTAGACTAAGGATTTATGTTTTGCCACAGGCACACAGCATCAACACGGGGGTGCAGGTGCATGCCCAAAGACTTTATATTAACAGAACGTTAGCTTGAATCAAGGGAACAAAAGGGGAACTCGCCAGGCGGTGAGACTCAGGTGTTCTAAACAGCCATCTTAGAAGATAAAGATGATAAACACAACACAGGCCGCTAGTCATTTCTGTCTCCCGGTGGCATATATAATTGTACTTTGAGCAGCACAAAAAGAAACAAAATCACAATTATTTTTACAGATATAGTAGTTGGTTTTCCTGTATTAACATTTTATTTACATGCTTTTAATTCATCAAACAAATTATCTTTTTAGACAACAGCCAGATAATGACAAAACTCATCTGCTTTGAAAATCATAGATTTCCCATGGCATCAGTTAATACATAATTATGAAAACACCTCCTGGCGATTTAGACCTATGACTGAACAGTGCTTTTCTACCCTAATAGTTCGACCAGAAGGTGGCAGCAGCATGACACAAGTATTGTTTTTTGCTGTTCTCGAATTGAAAAAAATATATATTTCCACTTCACATTGTCTTTTAAATCCCTTGTGTTTAAAGAAATCCAAGATGAACTTGGTTTTAATAATAAAAGCAAGTAAGATCTGCTGCCAACCTCTCCATAGTATATATAAAAATGAATAACCAGTTGTAGATTTTTTTTAGAAGACGAATGAACAAGGCCGTCCCTCAGTAACAGTTTTAAACACACAACTGCTAACACATATTTCCTGATAGTGTACGACATTATCCCAAAACTATAAATACATTTCTCCAACCTCAAACCATATTCACCAAACCCCAGAGTTCTCACAAAAACTAAACCTTATACTCAAAACCATATTATTTGGCATATAAATGAAACTTAGTTCTTATAAGTCACACAAAGCACCCAAAACAGTGTTGGATTAGAATGCTGAAGTATACAGAAAATACACAAATACCACAATTGTTCATTTTGTTGGGGGGGGGGGGTTGCACTGTAATTCCTGAAAGTCCCGACAGTTGTTGCAAAAGTGAAAGGGCTCGGTTTTGTCTGTAGACTCAGCCCTGCTTACTCCATTGTCATACCATGTACAAGAACACGGCTGCTTGTTGACTAATTAATTTTGTCAGGGTTTACACCTCGACCAATGTTTGTTGCAAGTGATAGAATTGCAATTATTTGAATTTTGCAGGAGAACTGTGGTTGTTGATATGGAGTATTACATTAATCAATAAAATCAATTTATTAATAAAATTAATTAATTTATAGATCTACTTACTCAATCTATTAATATTTACTGAAAATACACAAGTGCTATTGAAATCAGTGTATCTTTGTTTCATAACTGTTTTTACTCATTACTGTAAAAATAGACCACCCATTCTGAGTTTCTATACAAGACTTATAATTAGTGTTTGGTAAATTTCTAACAGTCATCAATCAGGTGTAGGAGGAATGACAAACTGCAGGATTGCATCCACTAATGGTTGGAGTGGAGCATGTTTAGTTAAAATGATAATGCTGATATTTCCTCAGGCCTACAAGAAGAGTATAAGGGGTGGCGGGAAATCAACGATCCCAGTCTACAGTGCTTCCCTTTACACATCTTCCCTTTGTTTGCAAAGGAAGAACCATTGGTGCATAGACAACACCCTCTTCAAACCCATTGGAGAAAAAGGAGAAGGGTGAGAGGAGAGAACAATTGAGATCTTCCCAATGAACAGATAATAGTATATTCCCAGTTAGGATCCAGCTTTCACTTATCACACATTTACATATCAGTAGGGCAGAAGCTAAGGAGGGGCTGCCACATCATGCTATGGAGACACACCTTTACTACACTGTCCTCTTTGACATGTCTGCCTGAGAAACGTGATCCTGCCAGGTTCTCATCAGGTACACCAATGCCTCACCTCATGACACTCTCCTGAGCAATACATTTGTGAAGCAATGTCTACATCCACTTTAAATAAGACGGGAACATAGTAAATTCAATGTGCTGCAAGTTCTAACAGGTTCTGGCATTCCATAATAATGAAGCGACTGTCAGGAAAGGATAAACTGTTTGGCTAGCTGAATTTTTGTTTCAAGTGACAAATATCCCTCTCTATTGAAATATACTTCAGATTTAAAATAGACAACAAGAGAGAGAGAGAGTGTTGTGCTGGAAGCAATCAAAATAGTTTTATATTGCAACAAACTGGTAAATACATGAGTAATACTAATGAAAAGGTTTTAATGTGACTACAGCCGGTGTGCCAGAAGTTTCATAGTTTTCATAAAGCCCCACCATCGCTGCACCACATCCCACCACAACTCAAAAACCAGTTAAAGGGGCCATATGTATTTTTACAGTATTATTAGCATAAATGACCAGAAGACATCTGCAGTCTGTTTTCAATAATGTTTAAAATAATGCTCTGTCTATCAGATTGCATTGACCTGTAGTCTCCTCATTCTCTCTTCAGACGCTCACAGTACTATCCCCCCACCCTAAACCAGCTTGGATTAACTAATACCGTTTTGGTCTCGCTCTGTAATAGAAGTGGAGACAAGACGTGTTATTGTTTAAAATGCGGTCAAAATGATCGAGGCAGGATTTTACACAGAACACCTTTATGTCGTTTTGTTCAGACTTGTCAAAAAGATGAGAACTGATTGACATAACAAGTGATACCGAAATTAATCTGGAATACTGACAAGAATATTGTCATAGATGACACACACTCAAGCTGGCACATCAATGCATGCTGAGAATGGGAAGTAGACCACACATTATGACTATTACAATATAAAGGCCATGATTGTTTTAACATTAATTACATAGACAAGGGACTGCAGGAGTGGATTGCCTGTGTATATCTACTTGAGTAACTGTGTGTGTGTGCCTCAATTCCATTTCAAGTGAAAAAGTTAACCAAACTCCAATTCCAATAAAAAATGTTCCTCATTTATGCATTGACTAGAATGTTATGTTTGAATTGTTGTAGTACTTAAAAACCTCCTGAATTCAAATGGAATTGATCCCAACCCTAATATATAGGGACGTTTGAAAACTTTCATTATTTTAATAGTGAAATTACAGCCTAGTTTACAGTTTTGTTTGGCTAATGTTTAAAATAGTAGAGACATGTAGGGTGTAGACCAATCCTTAGTATGCTTAACAGTGTTATTTCTCCGCATAAGACTTAACGTCTCAGCAAGGATACATCGTGCGTCAGCCGAGACGTTGGCATACTGAGCTCGCCAGCCCTGAGTCCTCCAAAAACCACTTGATCCTGTGGCTTCGCAAATTTGGGCGTGGTGTCTGCCTTCACTGGAATAAAGCAAGAGGCAAAAGAGCGGGCCATCGAAAGCTCCGTGGGGATTGACACACCCATGTCCCCAGGGATACTGGCCACAGTACCCGCTTATTAAACCGATTCGCATCGCATCCTGGAGTAATATTAAGCGATTTACCTTGGAATTAGATTATACCAGAATATCAATTACTGTAGTTTTTATCAAGCATATGATTAACAGAGGTGGATGGTAGTGTAAAGCACCGGGTTTGGACCCAGCTGTGGGGCTCTATTGACGCACGGTTATATGGTAGCATATCCTGATGGACTGGTTTTCATGTAAATACCTGTATTGACAAAACAGAGAGGACTGAGACCCCGTTTTTATCGTGGCCCATGTCTACCCACCCGCGTATTACTAAGTAACAAAACCGGCTTGCAAGAATCTGGTCGTGCCTGTTCATTGTGGATGCATTTCGTTTATGTTCGCCTGCCACCAGATGACCAAACTTAAAATGCACGCATAGACCTAATGGAAATTGAAACAGAAAATGAGGAACAACTGTAATTATAAAGGAGTTTGAACTTGAAAAAAGAAAAAAAGACAGTACATGGTTCATTACACGTTCTTACTGTAGTTGGTCTAATATTTGGACTGAATATTTTAAGCTTTTCATACATTGTAAAAATTTTACATTAGAGGGGCAAACATTTTAGAACAGTATAGAAGAACTCCACCATAAACTTCAGATTGTTCTTGCGTAAACAAATGTGTTCCAACTTTTGCTAAAGGTTTCCAGATGTTGAGTGATTCATCGGGCTCTCTTCTTCAATAGCAGGCCTAGGCCTGCATTTTAACCGTCCAAATCAGTACCCTCTGCAAAACGGAGCCTGTAACATTTAAAAACAAAAGAAAACGATCTATAATAAAAGTTGTATTCTATATTACTGAACGTAGACTCTCGGCCTTCTGAAGTTTACAGTTCCAATGCATCGGGTTACTCTGAGCGCAGTGTAATTCTTTCCATAGCTTTCTCTGAGTGACACGGAAGGTGGAATCCAGTTGCAGTTTTTTTTTCTTGAGTGGGAGGATTTAGGAATGTTGCCAATATGTGACAGAAGCAATGGAACGCTGAGCGAGAAAAGTAACAATTACTGAACGTCGCAGAGAGAAAACTTTACTTTGTAAAAGAACAGGACAAAACGAATCCAAATGGCTGAACAGGTAGGCTTACTATAACATTTTATAGGAGCACTTGTCAAACGTTTCACTTGAATAGAAAATGTATGTACTCGTCCTGAAAGCAACGAATGGATTTTTCTTTAGGAGATAACTTTTCACGACTTTTACACATCGTTCGGATTCATGTTGGATGTTGGTGGGCCTAGTTTTACAAAATTCCATCGTTATGCTATCCGTTCTAAATCTTGACAAAGCAGTTATAAAATCTTAAGTAGCCTGCTAGGCGAGTTTGCATAGACGGTATCATAGCCTAGCATGCTTTCCACACGCGTGCCAACTTAATGGGACCATATGCAATTGTTACTTATGTTTTTGGGCGTATAAATTAACAGGCCCAAATAATGATACTTAAATAATAGAAATGATAATATTTCAAGAGCTTATTAGAACAGTCCTATTCCATCAGAACCCTACAACTAATATAATTTTCCTTTAACGTTTTTAACCATGTTTTAGTATTTGCTTACATTTACTTTATTTAAGATTATCAAGGATTTTGAAAACACTGATTCTGGGCTGCATGAATATGAATATGAATTCCCTGCATTCATAATTATGGCCCTAAATAAGAGGGGTTTCTCCTTACCCGTTACCAAGAGTTTACACCCAGTAAGCACCATCAAACGCAAGGTCTATGAATGTTCAAAAGACATTAATTTGGTTGGTCCAGACATTTGTGTCCATGGATGTCTGGTCCAGACACGCCTGTCCCAAAGATAGACACCTATGATTCGGATTTGGTTTGGAAAGGATCAAATCTAAACCAGTCATACATGTCTATGTTTCACAGGTTTGGACGGCACAGTCCAACAACTGCAGAATACAACAGCAGAGTGCAATTTTATACAGTAGTGTGCGGACGAGTACAGTAAAGTATAGCAATTTACTGTGAACTACTGTACGTTACTGTATTAATCTCAGTACACTACTGTACTATACTGTGATGTCCAAGCTTGTGACATGTGTGGACAACTTGCCCGGATTGACTAGTAGTCTTGTTTGAGGCCACATCTCATTAGAAAAATACGTAGTATTGGTTGGGAATGTTTTTACACTAACAGTAAGGGCTTTTAGCATACACATTCAGTGAGTCAGTGTTTTCAACTGTGGTACTTAAAGGGTAACTCTCAACCCCATTTCAGCCTTTGCTAGCCCATCATAAAACAAAAGCATTCAGGGGAATTTTTTGTGTAACAGGGATTCACATTCATTTCTGCTAAGAAAGGGAGGAGCAACAGCACCACCATCTTGCTGTCACCTGAGCCCCTCCCTGAAAATGACTATGCAGGGCGTTTGCCAGGTGCCTCTTCACAAAATGCACTGGCACTGTTAAACCAATAGGGGCTCAAAAAGAGCTAGAAGTACAAAAGAAAATACATATAGTTATAAATACAAAACACTTTTTGTAACCCGTTACTGAAAATGCTATTTTATTGTGTTTTTTTTTTTTTTATTGTGTTAAAGTGTTTTTAATTTTTTTCCTGTTGGCCTGAAAACCATGAACATGATCGCTGCCAGTTGCTAAGCTTTTAAAAAAACGAATGTAAGTGTTTGTGACAGTGGGGATAATACATATTCCACACTGCACTGTTAGGTTTGCTTAAATTTGCTATTTTAAATGGAAATAAAATTGTTCAAAGTAAACCAATACTGTCTGTATCAACTTGTTAACCTTTTCAAAATATGTAATTTCAACTTTCATTCAGAATCAAATGTGAAAATACACCTAATTTCACTGTCTGGAATAGACATATTTGGCTCACTGTGCATACTTAGATACATGTATTTAAATACACAGATTAGTGGGCATGCTCTGGAACAGCAGCAAAGAATGTGGACAACAACAAATTAATGTAGGCCATATGTTGACTAGGCAGCCAGGAGTTATCAGTTGTCTCTGTAGGCTACAGAGGAGACTGTGAGGAAATGGAAAGCACGGGGAGGCAATCAGTCCCTTCTCATTCCGTCAACACAGCTCCTGCCACATAGACCTTACACAGGCTAATAAGCGAGTAATGACCCTGTCCCCAGGCTATTGTGAACATCGCATATTAGCCTGACACAACTACCATTACAAGTTGGCCTTGAGTGGGGTAACCCTATCATTCTATAGGACAGACCTTACTGACTGAATTATTTGGCATCTTTTGCCTTCAACCAATCTAGCCACTTCATATTACCCATTTTAGCCATTGTAGTAACATTGCTATATTACAATTATCAAATTTTAACAAAGCATTAAATGCCTTGCTTTTACTCAAGTCAGTGCATCATCAAGACAACTCTGTTGCACTTTACACTCAGTTTTCCTACAGCTACTTAGATAGCAATTTGGGTTTAGGTGCAGAAGACATGTGGGGGAAGATACTGAGGGAGATGACTGACAGGTACACTAAGCCAGTTAAGCCAATACCCTATCAAGGCAGAAATTTCTCACAACTTTCGTATTGACAAATGAGAAATGTATTGTTCCAACAGACCTTCCACGCCTTTGAGCGGAAGTGTGTGGGTAATGAGACAAGGTGAGGGGTGACGGTTAGATGAACAGATAGACAGAGAGCTCCTTAATATTGTTGCCCAATGGTTACATTATATGACATTTGTTGGCTGGAGTGAGCCATATGTGGAAACATCAATAAAGTAAACACCATAGTAGTTTTAGGTCTACCACAAGATGTGTGAGTCTGGCTTTTATTCAATATTACTTCCAACCCGCCAACGGAAATAACTGTTTTTGAACGTCTCAATTCATTTGGTGTAGTTTTTAGGACTGGGCTATTCAACTATATTATTCAATTATATATGGGGCCATATTTTAAGAAGGTTAGTTATGGTGGGCCAGAGGTTTTTTTTGTGGTAGCACTTTTTCTAAAACTGGTATAAAAAAAAAATCCACAGATACAATTATTATCTTCCAATGCGCTACTGTGAGTGAATGAAAAACAACACTCAAAAAAGGGTGAAAAATCTGTGCTTTAGTTTGAATTTAAAGTTGACACAAGTGAAATGCTGCTATAAGTTCATTTTAAGCTGTTTGAATTGTTCAGTGATTCAAGACCACTTCATGGCATTAAGAATAATTTAGTGCATTGTACACAATTGTACTTACGTTATATAACTGTAGATCTCCGTCAAATCCATTAATTTCTACTGCCTGTCATACATAACTATGTATTTTCTGCTAAAATGTTTTATTACACAGGAAATAGCTATCTTATAGCATATTTTAGTGTGCCATCCTTACACTGTTCTGTCTGTCTTGTGTTACTCTTTTTACAATAGTTTGTCGTCTTAGTGTTATTTTCACAACATACAGTAGGAAACTTTTAATAGTTTTCTATGTCAGTGAGAATATAACCTGTCCCTCACTAAGTTGACTGGATTTTGTTTCAAGAAGTGTATCTAATAACTCTGATATCGCAGGATATCACATTACCCTTGTTTAGACAACATTAAGCAAAAGTGAATGAAGCCCATGGGAAATGTCTTTCAGCACACTTCGAAAAAGTTCATTTTGCAAGTTATTTGTTGAATGGATAAAGTTTATAATAGCCATAATTGTCTCTGTTTAGTGTTTTAACTCGCCGCTGAGAAGTTGAGCACAAAGCACACTTTGGTATTTCATGTGTACTGACGCAAAAGAGAAAAGCAGACAGAGCGTGTCCCTTCTGGCAGCTCTGATTTGCTGTAACTTGCAGGTTGGGTGATATTTGACTGACAGCACTTAATGGGCAGTAGACTTTTTCTTGTAACCTTTACCATTTTTATTAAATGTTCAGAGTTGATCAGAGGGCCATGCTAAATTGAAAAAACCCAGATCTGGCAGTTGGGCCACCATTTCAATTATCCTGCTTTAGTAGATAGGTAAAGCCAGTTTCAAGTAACCACTGATTCCTCTCCCTGTAACTGAAGTGCTCGTGTGCACACCCTGAAGATAAACAGCTTTCATAGCTACCCCGACCTGCAGGTATTTCAAGTACGCCTTCCTTCCCTAGGTTGTAAAGATCAAATTCACCTGAATTTGGATTCTGTGTTTGGTTTTTGGTTTAAAGAGAGTATAGAATGATGTCCTTCTAGCAATTACTAAGACAACCAGTCGATGTAACAAATCAGCATGCCAATGCAAAATGTCTCCTTCAGAAAAACTAAAAGTTATACTACTTTTGTATTAGAATTTTTAATTCACTGTACTATTTCTCACAGTACTATAGTTGTCTTATGGCTCATCGGCATTATAGTACTATCTATTCCAAAATCATTACACACCTTAGTAGGTTAATCACTTTTGTTACACTGATACTGGGAAAGGTGCAACACCGAACATTTGAGTGAATGGAACAGTGTGATATGTGTAGACAGGAATGCTGCCGTGTTGTAAGAACAGGGCCTTATCTACAGGCTTGAGAAGAAGCCGCTGGGATTAGACATCAGCGTTCCGGCTTAGTGTGGACCTCTGACGCGTGGAGGCACGCAAGATGTGTGTTTGAGGAAAGACGTGAACGTGTGTGAAAAAAAAAAGATATTTAGGACAGAAGTGAGGGGAGGTTGGTACACTTTGGCTTACTTCTCGGGGAGTTTGTCTCAGGAATACAACAACTTTCTTTCTTACTGATCTATAATAATAATAAACTGCAAAGGAATGTCCGAAAATGCTTTTCTTATTCCTATGTTATTTTGATTCACCCTGAAATGTTTTTTTTTTCCCACACCTTTAGTACTCAGACCTGGAAAAGGCCATCAACACTCTGGTCACACAGTTCCATGCTGCTTCGGCTAATAATGGCCCCACACTCCAAACTGACGAGTTCAAAAGCCTCCTCTCCTCCCAGTTGCCTAACTTAGCCAAGGTAAGCTGCAGAGCTTGGCCTCATTGTTCCCGCCCTCCCCAGTCACACCCACCTCCAATTCTGCCAGTAGAACACGGCCTCTGACTCTTACTACCAGGCCCCTCAATCACACGTGGATAATGCACAGCTCCTCCTGTAACTCCCGAACAAACACGCCGAAAATGCCTAGAGGGGTCGGTGGTCAGGTTAGATGTCAGTCCAAAATTCCCTATAATCTACACTGTGTGAAGTCACCAGTTCAGTTAAAAACATGTTAGCACATATTCTTAAACTCCCACGCTGGATTGTATTCTGTCTGGATTTCATTGGCTTAAAGTAAAACGTAGGTACTGAATGTGATATGTGCTTAATTTGAAACACTAAAAAAGGCTAAAGTATCTTGTCTATGATTGCCTATGAATTCAAACTGGTTTCTTAGCTGTCTGAGGCCCATGGTGGTTTATCAAGATGAGCCTAGCATCTATCTTCAAATATGCCAGTGAGTTTCAAAGATAGCTATGCTTGTGAAAAATAGGAAAAGGTCAGTTCAAATACAAATACATGAGCAAGTAAGGAATGTTCCACGTTGTTCTTTCATCTAGCAAGGGAAACGAAATGACGGTAATGTGAATTAATGTTTTCCTTTACCAGCAAAAAACCCCAAAATGATTCTAGTATGACTCCTTGTACCAAGTCCACTTTATCCACCATAAACTGGACAACCAAGTAGAGTATTTCTGTGACACAGTAACTAGCCACAAAGGCTACCGTAGGAAAAATGTTTTCCATATGTGAAAGGCAAATGAGGTTGAGGGTAAGGGGGCAGAATACACAACAATTGAAGTTAATATGTATAATTATGAATTATCAAAGTGTTTTTCATTATGTTTAAACTTTAAGTAAGAAATGATTTTCATCATTTAAGAAATGATTCAATCATTTAAGAAATGATTTACATCATTTAAACTCTCTGTATTATCTCAGCTGTAGGGCTGTGGTCAGAACAGGAAATATTTTCCCAAATCAATTTCCTTTTGTTTCAAGGAGATAGAGAGATCCACTGTGTGTGCGTGTTTGTATCTGCCTGGCTGACAGCTTTGTCAAATCTCAGAATAACCTTAACATTGGTTACCAGCAGATTTCCAAACAAAGAAACGGTTGCAATTTAAAAAGCAAAAAATTATAAGAGTTTTCCCCAAGGAGATTCAAAGACCTTTAACCACTAGAGGGCAGCCATGACTTAAACATAGGACAGTTAATTACCATAAAGTACAGGACTGCTGTATTTACACAGCTGTTGCATTATGAACACTTTGACTGGAGTTATGCAGTTGAACTATTGCTGAGGGTATTTGTACTGTTACGAATAATGCCTGCTGACTAATGCGAAGTAATCATCAACTGACCATTCATGCATAATTCCCTAACTGCGTATTACCTATCAGTACGCCCTTTATTTATTGCAATGTGTCCGTGTGAGTGGAGAGTTGTTTATCGTGCTGCCTTACTCCCCCAGACTGCAGGCTCAGAGCAGGGCCTCGGCGAGGTGATGAGAACGATGGGTGTGGCAGATGGAGAGGGAATCACCTTCAAGAACTTCTGGAGCTTGATCCAGCAACTGGCCGGCAAACAGTATGGTCTACTCAGCAACGAGAAGGTGTCAAAGTGTAACTGTGTGCTCCTGTAAGGTCAATGCCTTCGGACAGTGACCTGAGCCTGAGTATCCCTCCCAGTGTCGGCGCCCCTCCCCATAGCCCCCCCTCCCTCCATTATAGGTCTTTTGTGTACATTCCCCATGCTTGCAGTACCAGCAGTGTTCATCTCTTAGCTCTATGCTACTGGGTTTACAAGAATGTGTCATCATCGGTTTTGGTGATTCCATCCAAATATCCCTTGTGTTCAGATGTACCCACTCTCAAATTGTGAAAGTCTTTACTATAGGTCTGCTACCAGTCTAACCACTAGAAATACGGCTTGGACAACACACAATCTGAAGAAAGCCATGAGTGAGGTTAAGGTGCATTTAAAAAAAATTATAAAGAAAATAATATGAATTTACACACCACAGATCGCATTAGTGGAAAGCTCCTCTGAGCCCCCACTAGTCCAAATACATACACATGATATTTGGAGTCCTCATTGCATGTTTACTTAAAAAAAATTCTCTCTCCCTACTGTGGTATTGCAGTTTTGTATTTATATTTTGTAATTCTTTTTATTCCGGCCAATGTGATAACATATTACATCATGACATGGTATAATAAAGATCAATAGAATTGGCAACAGTAGTGAGCTCTATTATTGTGATGTATTTTGGGAAAATATGGTTGAACTTTCACTTTAATCATTAATCACATAACCCACATTTCTTAACCACTGGCAGATAGTTATTTAATAAAAGAGAGTTGGTGTTCAAATATTAAATACATATTTAAATGTATCAGTTTAGAAAGGTAAATGGTTGTCGTCATCATATAGCAAAACTATGTTTCAGCGTAAAATTTCTCTGCTTTGGAAAAATATTTTTTGGCCCAATAGCAGATATTATTTTCATGCAACCTTTGAACATCTCATTTTGAAATGAATCCGTAAATTTTAAATTGTTTAAAGTTGTCATATATACAGTCAACCAAGGAATTATTAGCATCCTAAACAACACAAACAACTAGCCATAGTTTGTGTTCAAACATAAGGGGGAGCCATATACTTTCATTTCAACACACTAATTTTGTCAAACATAAAACATTTTACCGAGTAGTACCATGTTTTCTGCAAAAAAGGTTTCAAAAGTATTGGCACCCCTAAAAAATAAAGCCAAACTAAGTGGCATCTGTTATACAATTCTATGCTTTTTAGGTCTCAGTCTCCAGGAACTGTATTGTTTCACTGGGTTATACATATGAGGTCAAACATATGTAAAATCCCTTTGTCTTCCATCACCATGAGTAAAACCAGATCATCCAGGGCATCAATCAATCAATCAAATTTATTTATAAAGCCCTATTTACATCAGCAGTTGTCACAAAGTGCTTTTACAAAACACTGAGACTGAAGAGCATCCACCAGAAAGGAGCCAGATGGTTGTAGACCTACACAGATGAGGTAAAAGATATTTAAAAAAATACATAAACAGTTAAAAATGCCACTAAGCACAGTCAAAGCAATTTTCAAAAAGTTTAAGAAGCCTGGAACAGTTGCAAATTTGCCAAGCAAAGGACACATATATATTGCCCCCACGCACAGGGAGGAAGATGGTATGGGAGGCTAAAACTATTCCAAGGATCACAGTTTAAGAAATGCAAATCTCCAGTCTAGTGGAATCTTGATAACTTGATAAGATTCCACTAGACTGGAGATTGATAGAGGATGGGCTACTCCAATGGCATAGGACAGGGTTGCACAAAAGAAGCCCTTATTGAACTCAACCCACAAAATGTAGCAAATGAACTTAGCCAAGTTATTGGATTTACAATTGCAATCGTGTTATGTGGTCGGATGAGACAAAAAAGGACTTTACAGAAATGCACACCATCAGCATGTTTGACGACAAAAAAGGTCTGCATAAAATGGAAAAGCTGATACCCACTGTAAAATATGCTAGTGGATCATTGATGCGTTGGTGCTGTTTTGTAACTAGTGGTACAGGGGCTCTTGTTAAGACCAATGGCATAATGAATTCCAATAAGTATCAGGATATTTTAGCCCAGAACCTTGTTGCCTCTGCCAGGCCATTGAGACTTGGCCGTGGATGAACCTTTCAGCAAGACAGTGACCCCTAACATACATTAAAATCCACACAAAAATGGTTGTGGGACCACAAACTGATTGTAGGAGTTGTAGTATGTATGTATTTAAGAAAAATATCATACTACTCATTGAAATGTTTTGTGTTTGATAAATGTGTTGAAATAAAAGGATACATCCCCCTTATTGTTTGAACCCAAAATATGACTCAATGTTTGTGTTGTTTATTTTTTTCCTTCACTTTTACTTTTTTTTGAGTTGACTGTAAATGTTCACAGTTTTTGAAGTTGAAAATTTCAATTTCTTAATTGACAGACATTATTTTTGCATTCATAGTTAGGGAGAGCAAGAGACATCCTGGTAAGAAGAATGTAAAAACAATCCTCATGTCTACAAACAGATCCAAAGTCAGCAGAACAGTTTTTCAGTATTCTAGCAATTAAGCCATCCAAGGAACGCCACCTTATTTTAGGAGAACTTTACATAAAGGATACACCCCCAGATGGAAACATATTTAAAAAAATTGTACAGACTTTTTTTTGTAAAAGGTTATACAAATGTGTCAATTAAGTACACTCTAAGATTTTGTCACCCATATTAAACAGATTGTATATGTACAATCTTAACTTCACTATATTCACACAGCAAGGAAATCCTGTAGCAACAGGAAATATAAATTATTATGTAAATTATAATTAATGGACATTTCGATCTATTACTAATGGTTGATACGTATATAGGGTAAATTTTTAAAGTGTAATTCACAACTGTTAAGAGTCTTTTACAACTGTTAATACACTACAGTTTTGAATTTACTGCTGTGTTAGTACATTGCAACACAAAGGTAATCAAATTCAGACTGTACACCTGTACAGTTAATCAACTTGTGCAAAGTCATTGAATCGGGTTGTTCCATCCTCATGCTCTGCATCCTCTTGCCAGCTTCTTCCCCTCTGGCGTCCCTCGAAAGAATTCCAGGTAGGATGAAAACACATATTTATTCATGACCTTGACCCTACCGAAGATATCAAGCTCTGTCTTCTGGTCGTGGTCAACGCCACTCATCATTTGCTTGGACTTTGTGAAGAGAAAGTTCTCTTTTGCGACAACCTGATCCAGCCAGTCAAGTGTGTTCCGTTTGGTCATCTTCTCCTCAGCTTTGTCCACAGCGCAGCCATAGAACCCGCGTCTACCATGTTCCAGCCATGGCTCATCCCTAACCATGGGGTGGTCATCCCCAACAAAGGCTGTGCAGAGAGAACTGTCAGAGTCCTGGGTTCGGCTCACCTCACAAGCGATAACAGTCATAAGGAAGAGAGAGAAGGTACGGAAATTTCGGACGGACGCAGTAAAAACGGCTGCCATGAAGTAATGAGTCCAGTGTTCGCAGTCACGGACACAATGTTGCAGCTGGAATGTCTGGCGGCAGAAGTCGTTGAATTGGGATGCCTTGAGGCCCTTCCTCAGCTGTTGGAGAGTATAGTGCTGCCTCTGGTCCTGGAAATTGTTGGTGAATTTCTCGATTTCTTGCAGATGGTCAGAAGCAATGTATTTTCCCACCAGGGTGGCATAAAAGGTTCTCTTCTGCACCTTGAAGATGCAGTCGTTCAGAACATAATACAAGTCAAAGTTTGCGTCTTCCCTGGCATTGTATCTAATCTCAACTAGCAAATCAAGAATGGTGGTAATGTGTTTTATAGGAAAGTCTTCCATGGGTTTGAGGCCGGACAGCCAAACTGCTGTTAGGTTTCGTTGCCCCGGGATGTAATCTGGAGCGCGCCTTCTTTCATTCTCCTCAAAGAACAGGCTCCATGTAAGCCCCTCTAGACAGTCAATGGAGGTGTACTTTTTACGCAAGTCTTCTGAGACAAACATCTGAGGGTGGCTTGGCCATTCTAAAGTCTGTATGTATAAGGCGTGTCCCTGATAGTTGGGAATGACCTGTCCCCTGTTGGCCCCCTCTACTCGGGTTAGCAGGTTACCACTCTGGTCCAGCCGAGCAATGATTTTCTTACTGCTATCGTTATATTTCCAGACTCCTTCCTCTCTTGTCACTATCTGTCCACTGGGGCTAACAGAGAGCACTGAGGTCCGCAGATGCAGTTTGGCCTCCACACTGAGGGATCTGAGTGCTCGCAGAAGCCGTCCTGCATACTGGAGGTCCTTTCCTAGAGCACACCCCACAAGGCTAATAGTGCACAGATTTCCACTTTCTGTCTTCATGGCCACCACAACGTTAGCCAGATCCTCTGGCCCATAATTCCCAAGTCTTGCCACCCCATCACTGTTCTTACTGCCATGACCCACAAGCACTACACGGCTGTCTCCGGTCAAAGGGGTATGAGAGCCCCTGATGACTTGAAGCTCCCCCTTGTGGTATATCAGTAAAGTTGACAAAGAAGGGTGCTTCTTAAAGATAAAGTTGGCCGACTCAGTCACTACAGGGTCATCTTCCAGTATCACCACATTCTGGTGGTCAAAATAAATAGAACTGTCCCTCACATTTACCTTATGACCAAATGACACATTTTCCTCAAATACAATATCATGTTGGTGAGTTCTACCAGAGTCAATTCGGAGTAAAGATTTCAGTGAGATTGTTTTTAAAAAAGTAGTTAACAAGTGTAATGACGACTGATTAAGTGAGACTTGCAAAGCAGCATTACTAAGACAGAGGCTCCTAACCATAACAGAAGCACCACTGACATTTCCATACAGACTATACAGTGACTCAGATGTGACAAGGACTTTCATCGGACACAACCTGGAACCATTAAGTATAGCACAAGCTTCCCCAGGTTTGATATGCTCATGTAAATCAGGACCTGATCCAGCACCATCTGAGCATTTTTCTGAGGGGACAAGATCCAGTAGAGTCTTTTCAGGTGGTGGGAGCCTATCAAAACCAAAACTTAGTTATATATATATAATATATGGTATTTTATCTATATATATATATATATATATATATAAAACAGATATATTTATAATCTTTATATTTCTCATTTCCACCAATGTGATTTAGGCATGCTGTTTGCATTTTTTTGTACACTATGATTTAAATTAAACCTAAATCATTTAAACCCAAATACCAAATTTAAATCAATAAATAAATGCTGGCTGACCTTGTTGTTTATATCTTACCTATCAGTTGTAAGGGACTCAAACGCCACGTTATGGGTTTCCCAGTTCACGCCTGTACAAACATATGTCAAGCTTATTGTATTATATAGTTTAAAATAAAAAACATTCATTGTCCATGTATTGTGAATTGCTTACATGGAGGCAGAGTGTGCTGTCGATTGTCTGGAACTAATGTAGGCCAGTTGCAAAGGATACTGATACTGGATGTGTTTATTTAGGCATGTCTATTAAGCAGATGCAATTTAATGACATGGACTTTAGGACACTTCCACGTTGAATAACATTTAGCTTGCCATATCACATTTGGACCAACTGTATTTGCATAGAAAATGATCCCAGCAGGAATTTACTCTATTACTCTATGGAGGCTAATGTCCTAGGCAAACTCCTAGTAGGTACTATTATATCTTGACTCTGCCCAAAAATACAAAAATCTGTCTATACAACCTACCACTGTAACCTACCACTGTAATTACATTATGTTCCAGAGTACTCACTTGGACTATTTACTAATAACATCAATGTATTTCCATTGAAAAATGTATCTGCAAATTAAGAATAATTCAGCTAAAGAACCTAAGTAAATGCATGTTGTCTAAAAGAAAAAGTTTCTCACCTGCAACCATTGGCTTTGGGGGCAAAGACAAATGAAGGAGGGAGATTAGGTAAAAGCTAAGAGTCCTCATTGTGACGATCTAAGAGTTTTCAGACTCTGCTGCATTCATCATCACCAACAGACAGTTTTCCTAGGGTGCACTCACAAAGACAGAACAAAGACAGTTCAGTTTGGTTCTTTGGTTATCATATCAAACAGTCAGTTTGGACACGTGACTATTTGATATGATAACACATTTAACTAGATAAGGAAGAGGGTTGAGCTAACAAGACGTAATACTGTTTAGCAGAGAAAGTGGGGACTGAACTAGAAGTATAACCTGGACTCAATATTAATAAAGACAACAGATAACATTTGGTACTCGGCAAAGATTCTTAAATCTCTCCTGGGAACCCACATAACCACATATTAGACTTATTACAGAGCTTGCACACCTGAATCAACTTCACTACAAATCAGGCCGAGTACTGAGCTCTTCTGAACTAGCTAGGTGAGCTAGCTCAGAGGAACAGTTAGAAGTTTCAGGGTCAATGCGCTGAGATGAGAGCAAGTGCCACAGGATCATGGGGAAGTTATAAAATACGTAACATATAAGCAAAATGAGTGTCCTGGGTTAATGTTTTGGAAATGAGAGGCACTTTTAAGAAATGTATTGCTTCTTCCAGCCAGTGTCTTCGATTATTATAGGGCCCCGTTCATAACAGCAGGCATGTGCACAGGTAAGGCTCAACCTGTGCAGAGCACATGCCCCTTTGCTATCTAGTGCCCTTTCTATTTGACATGTGCCCTGTCGGCCCTGGCAACATACTTCGCGCACACCGACAAGCATGCGTCGTCCGTCTTTTTTCGTGCGTCACTCACTCCAACACATCGTCCGTCCATGTGAGCCAACAACTCAGCCCACTTTTTCAGATTCAGCACATGCCTCTCGGAAGGTTTGTGGATGGTACTGGTTAACAGCAATTTTGGAGAGAATAATAAAATTGAAAATGCCATAAAGATCATGTGAAATCACGTCACCTTGATGTTACATACATCTAAAGGTTAACAGAAGTCCTTTGAAACAGAGGTATGAACCAGATTCCCAAAGATATTAACTACAGTATAATAATGGAATCTCAAATGCCATTGTGGCGTGTTTCTATTAAGAAAGACATTAATTATGGGTTGCAGATAGCCTAGCAGTTAGATTATCTGACCAGTAACTGATAAGTTGCTAGATCAAATCGTTGAGATAAAAAAAAAATTGTTCTTTCCTTGAGCAAGGCAGTTAATCCAATTTGCTCCGCTAAGTTGTTCCGGATAACAGCAACAAGCTAAATGACTGTCATTATAAAATGTTAGGCAAAACAGATAGTTTAGAACTCTATTGCATCCCTTGTGCTTCATTAAGATAGTATCATAATTCATCAATTTCCTGGGAATTTTAGATAATAACCAACAGGCAGATTGGTGTGAATGACAAATAAAAGAATTACAGATACTCTAGATACGCAACATGTGCTGTGTGACAACCAGTATTTTTTATTGATCTGTCTGTACAAACAGCCTACACCATCAACTCTTTACAGTATGCAACCCTTGTAGCTACACATCTTGCATCTTGAAGTCGGTGAATGTCTTTCTGCCCAGTGTCAATGCATTTGATGAAACTAGAGCTTTCAGTTGTTTATGTGTGCTTCGATTTAGCTATGTCTGTTCAAATGTGATTAAAACTCTACACAGCAACACAAAACTTAGGGCAAACCCCAGTTGTCTCTGCCAGGGGGCACAAGTGGCCCTTACTGCAATTCAATGGACAAGACCCAATTGAAATACACAAAAAACGGTTACAAAATCTAAATGTCTCAATGACCATCTAAGTCTATGGGCTTGAATCTCATAGAAAACCTGCGGTTTGAATTGAAAAGGGCAGTCCATATGTGCAGATAAACAGATCTGTCCTGTGTTCACCGATCTCATAAAAACATGAGGGGAAAAGCAGAGTACCATCATCCTTGCAACCTAAGAGTGTGCAAAGTACTGAAAACAAGGGCGCAAATAATTTATTTTTGAAAATACTTCTACAATTTAAGAAATTTGTAATTTTGGTTCTGACCTGTGAATCAATAATAAAGAACAGTATATTCTAAATATTGGAAAACTACAATATAGTTCATGATGCGGTGTTTACTTTATACAGCATTCTTTAATCAAAGATGCCAATCATTTTGGAGGTGTCAATAGTCTCTCAAAGGTATCTCCCTAAAAGCATCTGAATTAGTTGAAAAATTATTTAATTAGATCTTATCTAATACAACGGCATTAACTGCATGCATTTATTGGCGAGATAAAAGAGGCGGGCTTTACACAAGACGAGACGTCATACGGGGGAGGAAGAGCAAGACGGCCATCTTCGTGAGGTCAGAAGATTGCGGTTTAAGGTAATTCTTCAAGTAATGCACTTTTTAAAATACCAACTGCACAACGGTATACTAATATTGGTGTTAATATTCAAACGCTTGTTTGACATCTGATAGCAAAGACGCAAATTATCTTCTATAGTCCGGAGACCCTTTTTGTCTGAGCTAACCTCAGCCTATTAGCAAGCTACGGCTAGTTTGCCACAGTACCAAGCCAATGAAGGTTATTGGTCTTATGTGTTCGTGGCACGAAAGTGTCGCTTGCCAACAATGGATATTGAACAACAGCAGCAGCAGTTTGTCCAATCACAAATGAAACCTATGCACGTGTGGAGATGTGAGAAGATTTGAGTGGTACACCTATTAGCAACATGGAGAAACTTAGACAACACATTGCTCGATTACCATTGCTTACGTACAGCTGTTAAATCCTTTTTACAAGCGTATTAAGGGTCCAGTTGGGATTGGACCGTTATCTTCGCCACCCACAATTAAGCAAGCACTTTCCCTCTATCCTATTTCGACAGGGAATGTAAAATCGGGCGAGCTTTCTGTCAAGGGACAGCCATTGGGGGAGAGGCACGCATGCAAAATAATAACGTACGTCGAGTGAAAGGTGAACAGGCTGTTGTCGCTAGGTTTCCTAAACGACTCCTCGTTCAAAATGCTGAAAAACAACTTCCCAAAAATGATGGAAAAGTAAAAAAGATCGAATGTAAAACTAAAAATTATAATTTGTGAAATGAGCTTGTATTACCTGTCCTATTATTAGTTTATTATAGTTGCCTGTATTGCTTATTACCTGGCTTATTATAGGTTTTAAATGTATACTCCGTCTTGGGTAAAGAAGTTACCATTCAGCTTATCATTGCTTTACAGTTTGTTTATTATTTGTATTGTGTTTTCAGCAGTTTCCTTTGCTGATAACTAATTAAATTACCATGAACCCTAACCTTCTATGTCATTGAGTCTTAATGTTAGATGGCTATTTTCTTCAGTTTTTCAGCTATCCTGCTCAGATGCCTAGACACTGCTCTGCAGGTGGATGCAAGTCCCGTGACACCAGGGAAAATCGTAAGGCTGGCATTACCTTTCACAGGTAAATCCAATCAAAGTTGTGATCCATGAGCTTCTATGGCAGAAAAGTTTAAAAGTTGTGCCAGTTTTGTGTTTGTCATTGTACAGAACATTTTAAAATTAACCCTTACCTTCTTAAATATCTTCCTGTGCCATGCAAATATATTGCAAGTCTTCCTTAAGTTCCTGTGTTTGCAAGGTTGCCAAAGCGTGGAACAGCACGGCGGGGCCTGTGGATCATCAACTCTCACCGGCAGGGTCCACAAGGCCAGGGACCATGGGATCCCCAGAGCAACTTCATCTATTTCTGCTCCAAACACTTCACCCCAGAGAGTTTTGAACTTTCCGGAGTCAGGTGTGTAGCGTCTCCCAAAACCAATTCATTTAGGACATGTTTTGTATGTGTACGTGTCATGCAAAAGTAAATGTAACAAATGTACGTTATATGATTAGGCACCCCTATCCATTGTTGTGTGACATTGTGAAAGCTCAAAAATTAAGCAGCGCCTTATGAGATTTCACTTCAGTAGCTACTTGCTAGTGGAGTTTGCTTCGAAGGGGCCAACAGAGGATCTAATGAGCCCCTACACCCTCGTTCATTTTCGCTGCCTCTTTGAGACAGTTGTGCAAATGGTGGATGTGCATAAACCATTTATGCCATTCATATTTTGATGGTTGGTGTTTTGGTCTGACCTGCTTAATTTGTTTTCTTTCTGTATAAGGACTAATATTGTAGAAGAAATTCACATTTTTTCAACATGATGTTAGTTGGTTTCCTCAACCAGAATTAATTTTAAACAGTCATTAGAAACTGATTTTTTTTTTGCTAGCTGGGGATAAAAATTCAAATAAATCGGAGTAATGAGTAAGTTTAAAAAAAAAATGTGGGTCACCTGTAATCAACTCCATGTTTAGTTTTGTTAATTTGACCATTACCTAATAACTGAATTAAAACACACAACACCAAGTGAAAAGCTACAAAACATAGTTTACTAGAATGTTAACTCAGGGGTCTAAATCAATCACAAGTACAAAGACAGACAGACACAGGCTGATTCAGTGTCACAGCTTAGTATATAAACTGTGTCTAATCATGTCTGTACATGTTTATTGTTCATGAAATCCATTCATGGGTGATCTCAAAGGAAGTTCATATCTTAAAAAGTTAAAAATGCATTCTAACAGTTTGATGTTCCTTAAAGGTAATAAACATACTGACACACCCTAATTACTTTGTTTAAAGATAATTGTCTCTAAAGTTGGCTGAAGTTTGTAATGGTTGTGTAAAGAACTGAATTATGAATTACAGTTGCATTTGGCCCATAGGCTTCTTTCAGAGTGAGGAGACATTTAACATTAAGTTAGAAAAATCACTTTTTTGTTTATATTCATGCAGCAACCTAAGTATATGTGGTACGTAGCAGTGCATCAAGGATAACTCAGCCTCCAACCAGTTAAGGTTATCCTAATCTTGTCTTCTGGTAACTTTACACAGTGGGTACAGAAGACTAAAGGACGATGCGCTGCCCACAGTCTTCGTCCCGCAGCCAGCAGGCAAAGGATCGGGGAAGCCTTCAAGATGCAAAGGCAAGCAGACTACCATAAGCCTGCAGACTAGGTAAAAAAAAAGAACAAATGACCAGTCAATGTGACAGTTCTTTGCATCATAATTTCGTTCTGGATTTGGAACTATTTGTACAGTCTGGAATGTGATGGTACTCATCAGGGCTGCACAATATTTGAGAGAAATGTAATTGGCCCTCCATATCTGCTCAGATTCCATCACAGTTTCCCAGTTAGCACCGGGACACCTGCACCTCCAGACAGAGAGCTCTTCTTCCAGGGGAGCATTACATATTGCTAGAACTAGTGAACATGACACAGGACATAAAATGTAGATGTTGATACGTGCAATATGTGAAGTGGTATATATTTACAAAGATACAATGTGTGGGTAGATAATGAATGTTTGAAAGTTTGTATGCCTGTTTGTATCAGTCTTGACCTAGAGTATCTAACATACTGTAAGATGAGGCCAACCTGACTAAACAGCTGGGTGCTTGTGTGGAATACAACCAAGTGAAATCATAATATAATTAAGAATTAGTCCGAGGTGAGATAAGATTACATTGGCCCTTTCCAACAGTGTGTACGGGAAACTGCGCCAATTAGAGGGAAAAAAAAGATTAAACTGTATAGCAGACATTACACACAACTGAGATGAGTTTAAAAAATACTGCATGCTCTTGTTATATGAACATTGGACACATCTATGAATTTAAATAATTGCCCGGTCCTAGTGCTCATGCAGTAATGTTTTATAAACTCCATGTCACTCAAAGACATGTTAAATTTAATCTTTTTAGGAGATGTCACTCTCTGAAAGTGGACGGCTGGAACAGTACCCAACAAGAAACTGAAGCAAAAAATATTGTTATTGCAGAAAAAGTTGTGAGCTTCGAGGCCCTCAACAGGGAACCGAATAACCAGACAGAGCAGACCGATGCCCAGTCCCTCCCTTCCTCTCACGGAACCTCTGAGCAGATCGTTGAGAAACAACAGAGTTCACCTCGACATCCCTCAGGTGCGTCACCTGAAGATGCCCCTGGCTCTCCATCCTCTCCCCGTCCTCATTCCCCATCACGATACATGCTGCGCCTCCCTCCGCCGCCCGGCTTTTACCTGGCCAAGGAACACAGCTATGCTCAGCACTGCCCCCTGGTGTGGCGGAAGCGTTACGACCGGGCCATCGACAGCCTGGAGAAGTCCCTGCGGCTCCTCAGCGCAGCCAGGCGGAGGGAGAACCGTCTGCGAAATGCGCTCCTGCGCCTCAGGGAGAATCGTCTGAAACACACCCTTCTTCGCTCCCGGGATGGAGCTAAGGCCAGGAGGGGCCGAAGTGGAGATGGGGCAGAAGGAGGTGCCAGCCTGGGCAGGCCGGAGGAGACTGAGATCGATGCCGCGTCCGAGGACTTGGGGCTATTTGAAGACCGACCTGGGGAATCGATGGGTTGGGAAGGGCGGGTCCGGGCTACAGAAACCAAAGCCGGGTTGGAAGAGGACGCGGGATGCTGCTTCTACTGTGGAAGGGGGCGAGAGGAAATTGGGGTTAAAGTGTCCAGGGGAAGCTCTCAGGTAAGGAAAGATGCGGGGGGAACTGCTGATGATTACTCTTGGAGCTCTCACGTGGATGAGAGGGGCGGAAACAGTCATAGAGGAGGACGAATAGCGAAGAAGGGTCGAGGTCAAAAGGTCGGAGGGACCAGGTCAGAGGCAGGGCCTCCACTGGATGGCTACGAAAGCTACTACTATTACTGTGGTGCGCCAGAGAGTGGTGGAGATGTGCAGGTAGTCATGGTGGAGCAGCCGCCTGAGAAACCTGTGGAGGCTGGCTCGGGACTCCACTACAACCCCCTGCTGTCCATTCCCCTGTTACAAACCCAGTCCCAGACGGGCCTGCTGCCCTCAAGCGGAGCAGCACTGCAGGAGATCCACAACAGTGTTCAGTTCCTGCGTCCGGGCCCGGCCTCCCAGCCGGGGCTTCTCCTCGCAGACCTCAACCCCATAGAGACAGAGCCAGCTGACGGCCAGCAGGAGCAGCAGCAGGTTTTCTGGATTCAAGAGGGAGCTGAAGGCCCACTGCTTTTAGTGCCCGTACCCCACGAAGACCAGCTAAAGGGTGGAGTTGGGATGGAGGGAGTGGCAGGAGAGGGTGGAGCGCATACTATACTGGTGTCAGAGGAGGGATTTTCCAGTGACTTTGCGGAGGAGAAGGAGGAGCTGTGTTTAGAGGCTGGAGGGCTGAGGGTTTCGTTGCCCTCTGATGGGCAGGGATGCCTCCACTCAGACGGCCGGACTACTTTGGGGAGCGGTGAGGTGAGGGAGAGGTTGAAGGAACACTTGGAGGGCTTTCAGCTCCAGCTTAGCAGTGAGTTTGACTGAAGGCTGTATCACAAAAGGGCTGAGGCCTTTTTGTACATAACAGTATGCTGACATCTTTGCGCTGTGTTTTATGCTGAGACGGTGGTATGTTAGGATTTAATTAGATGATGAAAGTCAAGAGGAAACCAATGAGCATGACAAAATCTAAATCTTGTTTGTCCTAAATGCAAAACAGTGTTTTATTAAATAGTTTTTTATTCCAGTGCTCACTTGGATGAAGCTTGTGTAGATCAGTGTTCGTCAGGAGTGGATTTGCCCGGGTACCCAAATTGAGTTGTGGGATTTCCGTCGTAATGCAATATTTGCATCTTAACTTTTTGTTGGGGTTGAAACTATTTTTTCAAGCCATTTTGACATTAAAATGTTGCAATAATATTAGGCAGCAAAATTCTCACCTTTTTCATGTCTTTAAATCCATTTTATGTATTTATATACTACCAGACAAATGTTAGACACCTACTCATTCAAGGATACTTCTTTCTCAGCCAATCAGTGTGTGTTGTGACAAGGTGGGGTTGGTGTATATAGAAGACCATTATCATGTCTGTACTGTAATAGTCCAGATTATGTCAAGAACACCTCAAATAAGCAAACTTAAACAACAGTCCATTATTTACAAACATGTAGGTCAGTCCAACCGGAAAATGTCAAGAGTGCAGTCACAAAAACCATCAAGCACTGATGAAACTGGCTCTCATGAGGACCACCATGGGAGAGGAAGACCCAGAGTTACCTCAGCTGCAGAGGATCAATTAGTGACTGGCCTTAAAAATCACCAATTAACTGAACCTCAGTTTGCAACCCAAATAAATGCTTCACAGAGTTCTAGTTACAGATACATCTCAACATCAACTGTTCAGAGGAGTCTGCGTGAATCTGGCCTTCAGTGCCAGTTTGCTGCAAAGACACCACTACTGAAGGACACCAATAAGGAGAAACTTGGTTGGGCCAAGACACAGGGAATATGGACATTAGAACGGTTTGCCAACAGTGTGCAAAGTTGTCATCAGGGCAGAGGGTGGCTACTTTGAAGAATCTAAAACATAAATGTATTTTTGGAATAATTACATTATTCCATATGTGTTGTTTCATAGTCTTGATGTCTTCGCTGTTATTCTACAATGTGGAAAATCAAAATAACAAAATACTTGTGAATGAGTAGGTGTGTCCAAACTTTTGTCTTGTGCTGTATAAATATTTCAGTGTAACCCAGTTGCAACCACTCAACTGAGAACAACTTGTGTAGAGGTTACAAAGTGGATTTCCAATTCAAAAGAATTCTAACTGACACATCACAGAATTTATTAAATACATAAACATTTGTATTTCAGTATGGATTGTCAAATATGCTCAATATTATTAATAATGTTTAAAAATGTCACTATCAGATTTTGTACATGCTTGCACATGTCATATATGCTGTATCGCAGTAAAAGTATTTAGAAGCTGTTTACCGTCAGTTGATTTAGATGGAGTCTGGCGTTGGATTTTTGATTTATCTGCAAATAAGGTGCCCTGAGGAAAAAACCTGTGTGGCCCAACACCCCTGTTTGAACCACATGGTGCAGAGCTACAGAATGGGCACCTTGAACACATCACAGCTGTCTCCCATTGACATGGCACACCTGTCTCCAATTATGTTTGGTCAGGGAGAGGATAAAAGGTCCCAGAAGAGCAGCCCTGGGCACAGCAAAGACGAAAGTGGGAAGACTGTGTCTTAGAAGTCATTAAAAGTATTTAGAAGCTGTTAACCGTCAATTGATGTAGACGTTGTCTGATGTTGAATTTTTCATTTTGCCAACTGCCCTTGATGCTATTTTACCACAGCCACACAGGAAGAAAGTGAAAAGGCGAACAGTGTTTGAGGTCACCAAGGCAAGGAACCGTCACCGTGAGCCTGTCCACTTTTTTTAATCAATTTCCTCTTATTGCTGTTACGCTAGTGTTTGTGAAGAAATTATTGCTGTTACCTAAGTGTTAAATTATATTGGCAGTACATTTATTGGCTTTCATACAATGAATATATGCTGCTCAAAAAAATTAAGGGAACACTTAAATCACACATCAGGTCTGGATGAACAAAAAATATTAAGGATCAAAATCTTTACTGTACATTGTGTAATTTGTTGAAAAAATGACGTAACAAAGGTCAATGGAAAGCATGTGGAGGTCTATGTGACCCTCCAAGGATATGCCTCCCCAGACCATCACTGACCCACCGCCCAACCCGTCATGCTGGAGGAAGTTGCAGGCAGCATAATGTTCACCACAGCGTCTCCAGACTCTGTCACGTCTGTCACGTGTTCAATATGAACTCGCTTTCATCTGTGACGAGAACGGGGCGTCAATGGCACACCTGCCAATTCTGGTGTTCTCTGGCCAATCGAGCTGCACAGTGCTGGGCTGTGGGCACAGGTCCCACTAGAGGACGTTGGGCCCTCATGCCACCCTCATGGAGTCTGTTTCTGACAGTTTGATCATAAACATGCACACCAGTAGCCTGCCGGAGGTCATTTTGTAGGGCTCTGGCAGTGCTCCTCCTGTTCCTCCTGGAACAATGGAACAGATACCGTTGATGCCCTTCTACGGCCTGTCTAGTTCTCCTCATGTAGCGGCCCATGTCCTGGTAACTCCTCCATGCCCTTGAGACTGTACTGGGAGACCCAGCGAACCTTCTTGCGACGGCACGTATGGATGAGCCATTCTGGAGGAGCTGGACTGCCTGCATAACCTGCAGATACCACCTCATGCTACCAGTAGTGACAATGACACTAGCAAAACGCAAAACTAGAGAAGAATCAGTGAGGAAGGATAAGGAGAGAGCGATTGTCTGTGGCCACCACCTGCAAAATCATTCCCTTTTTTGGGGTTGTCTTGCTGTTGCCTCTCCAGTGCATCTGTTGTCACTTTCATTTGCACCAAAACAGGTGACATTGATTCACAATTGCTTATGCTTCATAACTAGAGAGGTTGATATCCCTGAAGTTTAATTGACTTGGTGTTATACTGTGATGATTACGTGATCCCTTAATTTTTTTTATCAGTGTACATGACACATCTTGGATTCACCAATCACAGGACCCGGCTTTCAAACCTGATGTTTCTGGAAAATGGGTTGCTATGAAAACGATGAGTCTTCTGTGTGTTCCAGAGAAGAACTCAAGACATAGGGACATTATCACTGTTTTAACAATACTTGACACCTGTGTCCAACACAAAAAAACATTCTTCCAGAAAACCACCAATTATACCTTAACATAATACAGAAGCACCTAACACACGTCGATTGGTTCCTACTTGTACACTGATATATGGCCTACAAGTGTGTACCTCGGAATCTGAAGGATCTGGAAAGATTCTGTGTGGAGGAATGGTCTCAAATCCTTTGCCAGGTTTTCTCCAACCTCATTATGCATTATCAGAGAAGGCTCAGAGTAGATATCTTGGCAAAGGGAAGTATTAAATGAATGTGTGTAAATAATTGTGGCACACATATTTGAGAAAAAAATATTTTATGAGAAGAATATTTTTTTTTTTTGAATTGTTTTTTTTTATTTAAGGTTAGACTTTTTTGTTGTTATTTTGAATGGAAGGTCAACGGGATAAACGGTAAAGATTTTTTTTCAAGAGTGCCAATATTAGTGTAGGACGCTATGTGAGACATTGTGTTACTTTGAGTGGATCATTCCTTTAATTGAAGTGTTCTTTTCCTAAGCAGAAGTCTGTTCACAATCTAAAGTGCTACTTGACACAAAAAGATTTTACAGTCCCACTCCTAGGCCCTATTTCAATATAAGATGAGGAATAGGGCTGGAGGAATTTAGGATGTACAACTAGATTACTGTTCTGCTAGCAGCAGGATATTATGTTGGCAGTTCGAATGCCAATTTTTTCTTTTCAAAATAAGAATCTCCACTCACATAAAATTTAATGTATATGTTTGAACAACTTCAGCGAAGCTAAAATAAGGGGTGCCACAATTCAAATAACTGCATACATAACAGATCGGCAAATCGTGAAAAAATAGTTGATGTGAAGTGGTGAATGGCATTCGAAAAATATATAATCTTATTTTTTGGGGCAAATACATTTTGCATGTCTAGCAGCACATTTTAACCTCCTCACTCCATTAGCACCTGTGCAAAACACTGTTTCCCAAAGTTGCATATGCAAATTGCATTTTACCTGAAAAACTATTCTGTAAGTGGTGAGTGGCATTGGACAAATACTCACCAGAGTGTGTGCCATTCACCACTTAACAATGAATGTTTTTCTAGGTATTTGCACCCTACTGAGAATTACTCGAATGCCATTCATCATTTCATATGGAATCGGTGAAAAGGCAATATAGTTTAGAAACCTGTCTTGTACAATGTATACTATAATAGTGCTTAAACATTTTTTAAACATTTTATATTGATTAAATACTGGTAATTTTCTTTTAAAAATGTAAGGATTGCTTTTGGCTTTTATTTTGAAATTCGAATGTGACTTCGTCGTTTGTTTTGCTAGCAGAATACTACTTGTCGATTTGCAGCCGGAGTAGAGGGTTATCATTAATTGTCAATTGCAAGAACCGTTTGCTTTTGTCTTCGTGCCACTACGTGCTAGTTGGTGATTGAGGTAAGCTAGTCTGTAGGCCTGCTAGGTCCGTTTTAGTCTAGGTCAAAGATGAATGTCTTAACTTTATTAATTAACTGCTATGTCGTTAATTAACGTAACTATCATGTGGACGTAAATTGAAAGATAAATGTGGATGAATGCTTTGTGTCGTTGTACACATTTCACTAAATAACTGACTTGGATCTTTTTCCTTATTATGTTCATCTACGGGTAAGGCCTTTTTAATAGTTGGCGAAATGGTGTTTCCGAGATCTGGCGGGGGGACAGTCTCAACAGCTTTACCCGCGCGACCTGTGTGTTCCTACAATAGTTGTGGTTTCTGTGGTAGGGATCTTAAGCATGACAGAAATCCTCAACTTTTACCGTGCCTGCACTCTGTTTGCCGGGAGTGTGTTCCCCTGAGTGAATTACAGAGAGGTAAGGCATATTATACGATTATGACTAGGCTAGTGACTTTTCCGATGGCCACTGACTTAATTCAGTCCTGGACTGTCTTGCTATTTACATTGTCCAATAATTTAAACGTGCCACACATGCTATTCAAAAGAAACACTCCTGGGGTAAAAGTGTTCTAATCCATGACAATCTAATGGCAGATTAGCAATACTGTCCCTCCTGTGAATTGAATGTCAATTCCATTTTTCTCTTAGAATGTCCTGTATGTGGAAGCCAGTACATTTCTTCAGAGATCACTGACAATCCTTTCTTCTCCAAGTTCTCCGATTTAAAATCCTGGGTAGGTAGTTGATGAGCTGCTTTAAATAGAAAGGAGAGTGGGATGATATTGTCATTCAATGTGCCAATGCAGTAGTCTGTTGTGTAGTGAAGGCTACTGTTATCTCTCTCTTTTGATCTTGGCAGTGTGGGGGTTGTGATGAGCCAGTTGTCTGCGGCTGGTGTGCTGAATGTGTCGAGCCGCTCTGCTCCATCTGTGTAGCAGCCCATAAGAGGGTGAAATTAACACGGGACCACAATGTCCTACTCCGTTTACCTCCAGGTACAACCTTCTACTATGGTCACGCCAGAATAAAGCCACAAACTGTTAGCAACAACAACCAAGTGTTAAAACCCATAGATGGCTTTGTTTGCCTGTCAATGTTCTTCATCTCCAGGTTTTAGCAGGGCAGTGTTGTGTCCGATCCATAACAAAGAGCAGATGAAGCTCTTCTGTGTGACTTGTGATCAGCTGACTTGCCGGGATTGTCAGCTAACTTTCCACAGGGAGCACAAGTAAGATTTCCTGCAAGTGGCAGGAAAGATGACATGCTGTTCCTTATTTTCCCTTGTGTTTAAAACTAGTACTTTCTGGTAGTCAGTCCACAATCCAAATGTTACATGTCATTCCTATCTTTAATTTTAAGCTCCCACTCTTAGTCATATCTGATTTTTGTAATTCATTTCATAGCTGTTGATTTCATTTAGGTACATGTTTGCTCAGGAAGCTTTGCCACAGCAAAGGGAATGGTTACAGTATCTGATGGAGACTGTGAAGAAGCACAGACCAAGTGTACAGCAGAACCTTCTGGAATTGGAAGGACGGTCAGTTGTTGACACCTGTGTATGGTTGGTTTTGGAAGGATGGTCAGCGTGTGAATTTTGTGTGAATGGAAATTATGGCACCGATGCCACTTTATCAGGACCTATTTTTAAGACTGTTTCCAAATCTCAGTAGATTACTGTTGATTTTGTGTCGTGGAAGAATAATGAATGAATAATTAATGTTATAGTGGTGTGACATTTGCCTCCAGGCTTTCCGACTTGGAGGATCTGCAGGAGAGTGTGAGGGCCGAGGTAAAGGATATCCTGAAGGTCATCTGGAGGGTCCTGGTTAAGAGGGCCATGCAGCTTTCCAAGGAAATGCAGGTAGCAATTACAGATTAGCAGGATCACGGGAGTCAAAGCAAAGCAATATAATGTGATGGCTGCTTTGCTTTGCTAAGCCCTTTAGGCTATGCAATGGAAATCTATTTCTCTTTTCTTGTCATTGTCTTCTTTTTGTAGACCTTGTCAAAGTTGTCTGAAATATTGCTTTAATGCCCCTGAGTGAATCTGGCAAGTTTGTGAGAAATGGGCCACTCCATTGTTCCTTTAAATGATGTTTTACATCCTCTACTTTTAGCATTGCAGATTAAGGCTTTGTTTTAAAAAAATGGAGGGTAATTGCAACCCCTCGTTATAAGCCTGTATTAATTTGAAGATACAAAGACCTTCAAAAGAATTTGGAAAGTGACACTTTTTTATGTGTCTGTATTCCAGCACTTGATGTAAAATTATGCAATCAATGACTATGGGGTGAAAGTGGTTAAAAATAAGTGCCAGACAGATCAGAAAACAAACCAAGGAAGAGACCATGATGTAGAGGTGTTGTACTACAGACCAACTGTTCTCTAACTTTAAAAGTAGGTATTTGCAAATATTAGCATTACACACGGGCAGCCTATTAATGCAAGCTAAAGGCAAGACACCGACAGGCTATCTAAATGGCTGTTTACCCCATTTTATTTTACTGTCCTTCCAATTTCGTGATTCAATGCCCCAGCTGCCCTGCAGGACAGTGGCTCAGACCATTGCACCACTCGATGCTGTCACTATCAAAGTTCCCTTTTCATCACCATTTCAGTAACTTCATTACTGAAAACAACGACTGTGTGCTTTTTCGAACACAAGGACAGTATCCACAAGTACCTGATCTTCTGAACGTTACACGATTTTACTAATGCGTTTCAGGGTCGGCCATTTATAAAGTTAACTTTTAGGGTTTGGCAATTACACAGTTCACTTTTACAGGTGTTCTTGATTGCCAAAATCCAGCCTTTATACATCAGCACTCCGCCTTGTTAAAAGAAACCCTAGGTAGAACTGTTGTCATTGACTGTTGCCGGCCTAGGATCTCTGTCGGAACGAGGGTGAGTGTGTCACAGAGAGACAAACCCATCTGAGGAAACTGGGAGAGAGGCAGGAGTATGTGCTGGCCTTTACTGAGAATGCTCTGAAGAACGAGGACCAAACCTTACTGCTGTCCTGCAAAAGACAGGTAAGTCCACTATGAGATGGGAGGTGAAATACCTGTATGCTGGCAACTTGTCTCCAACCGTCCACCTCGATCCACTTTTCAGATCCACGCTCAGCTGCAGGGCATACTAGCCCAAACCCAGGACCTCAGCACAGTGTCTACCATGAAGGAGTTGAAGCTTTATTGTCACCGGGACTTCTTCAGAACCATTGGGGGCTTTGGTATGTGTCAAAGCAATGTGATTTGGGTCACCTCGGTCATTTTTGTATACTCCTACTAACAGTGTTAGATTTTTGTCTTTTTCATTTTGACTCCATTCGGTGGTTGCATTTTTGTGGGATTGATGCTCCCAAAAATATTCTAAATGTTTTACCCCCTGAGAATTTCTTTTGAAGATTGTGGTTATTGCAGTTATTGCTAACGTGTCATTCTGTTTGTGTTTAGGGGAAATAGTGACTAAGGAGGTCCCATTTGCTCGGTTAAACCTGAAGAAGACTCATGGATCTGTCAGCAGTCCCATTCAAATCAGTCCTCCCACTTTTTCTTTGGAACAGCAGAGAAAAGAAACGGCCTCTTCGACATTGTCACCTTTATCCCAGGATGCTTCCAGTATGTTGCAGGGAAATGTTACATTCTCGAAATGTCAACCAACAATAGGCTCGCTTTCTTGCCCCAAATCCTCAATTCCTCCTCATAGACCAGCAGGACAGCCGTATCACTATGCCCCTTGCGCGACCAGGCCCTCCTGTCTGGCATTATCTTCCCGTTCAGACAGCCCTCTGTCCGTCTCTTCTACTTCTGCCGTGAATGCCACCAATCCCCTGGGTTTTTACAAAAATACCGTAAACGCTGAAGACAATAGCTGCTTGTCATTGTCGGCGGTTTCCCAGAACGCCCCTGTCCCATGTCACAGGTATCCCGGCGGTACCTCGGAGACTGACCTGGTGATGGACCCTGGCACCCAGAATTGTCATGCCAAAAGGAAATTGACGGGTGAAAAGGTGGGTCCTGAGAATAAACGGTGCCGCTTGCCGCCCTTGAAGATACCAGCAGACTCGTCCTGTGAGAGGGATCCCCCTGTAGATGCGGAAAAGCAAACTACGTACAAGGCTGGCATAGTTATGAAAAGGAAAGCCACGTCTACCATCGCGGACCGGAGTCCAGCGCCACCAGTGGACAACCACCAAGCTACCAAGGTTTTAGTTCACCATCAATCAAATCAGATTACCAAAACGGCCAGTCAGGTGGTTTTTGCTCCTTTCAAACTCCCTGTAACTTGGGGCCCATCACCAGCCAGTGACATTCCCCCTAGCACCCTGAATGCCCCACCTAGCACTGGATGCAGAATGGCTGTTCCCCCGTACTTGGTTTTTTCCAACACCACTCCAGTTTCCAGTCACACTGCAACTGTGGGCTGGCTTGACAATAAAAGCCTAGTTTTTATTCCTAATGGCATGAACTTCCAGACTCCCATTGGAGGGCTTCAGAACCAAGTGCAGACCGGTTCTGTGCCAGAAGGAAAATGCCCACAGGGTCTGTTGCAGTGTGTGGATAACAGGGCGTCTGCCATGATAACTCATCAGCCAGAGTCCCCTCAAAAGAGTCCTACGGTAAGTGGCGAGTAACTGCATTAACTGTTTGCCTCTTATCCATCCCATAGTATCTCCTAGTAATTTCTCAGCAGTTTGTCTGTCTTGTGTTTTTTCTCTGTCACGTCTTTGCTTATATTTTAGTCTGTTTTCCTAAATCAGATTTTGTCTTGTTTTGTTGTATATACTGGTCAGGCATTTTGTTTGTGCAAATAATAGGAAATTGAAGTTTGCTAAATCACACTGGAAAATTTCTGATTCATAACTGTAAGACGGCATTATCTGTATTAATTAAAAAATATATATTTTTTAATTAATACAGATAATATAACACTTAGTTATTGATTCAATATTTTCATTCACATCCTCTCCACAGGAAGCTCCTCAGTCACAGTCCACAGTCCACACTTCTCAATTCAAAATCAGAATGAAAATGGTGAAGACTGCTCCTAAATTTCAGATCACCAAGCAGCCTGCTAAGGACCGCCCTATGGAGTCAGGATTGTGCCAAAAAGATGAAGCTGCCTCAACTGTCCTTGTAGACCCTACTCCTGTCCAGACAAACTCTGTAAAAATAGATATTGCCCAGACAGAAATTGACCTCTTCCAGAAGGACTCTAATCCGACAGTTGTACAGAATGAGACCCATCAGGCAAACGTTTCCCAGACTAAAAACGCCCAGAAGGATATTGTTCCTGCTCATTGGAATTGGAATGCAATTGGAATCAAAGCGAACCAAGTGTTCCATCCAGTTAAAAGCCCAATGCAATTTGTGAGGGCAGATGTGCTTGACCCTTCTCAAACTGTACACACTAATCAAACTCACAGTGTCCAAAACAGCATTGTGCAGACTGATTCTGGCCATACTGACCTTGTCGACATTAGTACACAAGTATCTAGTATAACAATCAAGGATGAATCACCTGCCACATACAGCTTGTCAGTTACAGGCCCAATGCAGCCCATCAGAGTAATCATGCCTGACACTCCACACTCTGAAAATGTTCAGACTGACCATGTCTATACAAAAATGGTTCATGTGACTAATAAGGCAAAAACAGGTTTTGTCCAGACTAAGATGGCGCAGGTGGACCCTGTCCGGACCGACACGGCGCAGGTGGACCCTGTCCGGACCGACACGGCGCAGGTGGACCCTGTCCGGACCGACACGTCTCAGGTGGACCCTGTCCGGACCGACACGTCTCAGGTGGACCCTGTCCGGACCGACACGTCTCAGGTGGACCCTGTCCGGACCGACACGTCTCAGGTGGACCCTGTCCGGACCGACACGGCGCAGGTGGACCCTGTGCAGATTGAGACAGTTCAGACTGAGACAGTGCATAAGGACTCTGTCCAGACCGAAACGGCACCGAAAGACTCTGTCCAGACAGAAACGGTACCGAAGGACCCTGTCCAGATAGAAACGGCACCGAAGGACTCTGTCCAGACCGAAACGGCACCGAAGGACTCTGTCCAGACCGAAACGGCACCGAAAGACTCTGTCCAGACCGAAACGGCACCGAAAGACTCTGTCCAGACTGAAATGGCGCAGAAGCAGACTGAAACAGTGCAAAAGGAGATTGAAACAGCAAATAAGGATTCTGTCCAGATTAAGGCAGCGCAGATTGAAAGAGAACATGAGGACTCTGACAAAACTGAGACAGTCCAACCTGGGACTGAGATCGCCAAAAGGAAATCTGCTCCATCGGAATTTGCCCAATTTGAAACCGGGAAGGCGGAACCTGTGGCAGAGGCTGAAATTGTGCCAACAGTAACTGTGCATGACCAGACGGGTACTGCACAGATGAAGCCAGCCCACTGCAACACTGGCTGTAAAAACATTGTACAGAGTGTAACTCTAGATACGGACCGAGCCCCAAATGATTTCACTGACATTATTCAGACTGACATGTCAACTCCCAACAAATCTGTGGAAGTGGTCCCCAACAGCACTCTTATAGAGATAATCGACCTCACCCTTGACCTCAGCAACGATCTCTGCTCTCCTGTGGAAGTGAGTGTTTTCTTTTTTTGGATGATGGCCATCGTATTGTCACTCTAGCCTGTACAGAGTTTCTGCAGCCTCTTACCCAGCTGACAGAACAAAATTTGAAAATGTAGCATAAATTGCTGGACCATTATCATTGTCTGGTTTAGGTCTGCATCTGTCTGCCATGAACTGCGACATATTGCAGTATCTCCAGAAAGGGCAATTGGCTGTCACCTGCCCTCCATTGAGGCTCTGTGACTCTAGGGTAGAGGTCTTCATGGATATTCCAGCTGAACTGTCTCCATGACATTTTTATCTGACACCTACAATATATTTAAATTGTCTGATATGTATCCAAATTGTTTTACAGTTTCTCGATTGTTTACACACATTTTCTGAAAGAATGCCTCATATTCTCAGAACTCTACACACAAATCAAAAAACACACACACAATGGGCAAAACCCCTCAATTCTCCTGCAAAATGAAACTTTACATTCAAAACAATGTTATTTCTTCTCAAAATGGTATTTTGTTTTCAAATGACACACACAAACCATCATATGAATA